>JAOUZG010052315.1:4441604-4501084 GCA_026289955.1 Argiope argentata | reverse complement strand
AACAGTGTTTCTGGAAGGTTCTTTTCATCTTATTTTTTGGTTTAATTTCTTATCGAAATTAAATCATGAAACAAAATTGTTCTTTTAATTAAAATAAAAAAATAAAGATTAAAATGAAACGTGCTGTGCATATTTCAATGTATCATGTCAGAACATCATTTCTTGAACGGCCAAGCACCACGTGCTCGTACAAGTTGAATTATATTTTTATTCGTTTCATCGAATTAGTCACTTTAGTATTGCAAACGATCCAAAACACTTTGTCTCGCATTCATTGTTTAAAAAAAACATTCCATTTCCTATTTATTTCATGTCATATAATCACGTGCTCAAAACGACATTTTTCTAGGTTTTGTTTGCTGTAGACATAAACTCATTTTTTAAAAATCAGAGCTTTTGTAAATGCAATGGGAACGCGTTATTAAATGCTGATTCTTTGAGATGCTCGTGCAGATAATAAAATTTCAATTTTCCGCCTACGAATTTTTTTTATTTTTGGCCTACGGATGTTTGTTTAGTTCCAAAATAATATCATGTTCTGGCACGATAAAAATTATTATAAGATTTTAATTTAAATTGAATTTACCATCAGCAACCAAAACGCTCTAACATCAATGTCGATTCGCTGTAGCTTTGAATTCTTGTTGACCAGACACTACATTTCTTCAATCTTTAGAAAAGCGAAAAAAATGCATTGCCTTCTGAACGAATACATCTCAAAAACGTCCACTTTAAAAAAAAAAAATAAGAATTCCATTTTTTTATAACGAATACAATTCTTTTCCGCAATTGTTGGAATCAAAAATAAAAATGGAAGAAAGAACATAACTCCACCATTTACCTCGATGTCTGCGTGTGTATACTTTTTTCCATATCGGGCTTCTTATACTACATCTTTTGAGATACCCATACTGAGCTATCCGAGGGAAAAAGAAAGGGAAGAAATGAAAAAAAATTTCCCTTTCGGACACGTTCCAAATCTACGACTTTTCTTTCCAACGGACTGGCCATTTGGATTTTTTTTCTCTGTCCCTCACGTAGTACAAAAAATAAAAGAGAGGAGGAGGTAAAAAGAAAAAAAAAGAGTTGGTCTTTCCTTCTCGCACCTATGCAATTCCATTTTTATTCATTTTCCCCGCCATTTTTTCCCCTCAGTAACCTAAGACTAAGTGTTATGATACGCTACTTTTCGCTTAGTGTCTGATTCCAACTTAAGCTTTTCAGCTGTTCAGTGATTTTGTTTCTTTTTCGTCTGCATTTATTATTTTTTCCCTTTCACTTCTTATATTTCGATTTGTTTTATTTTACATATACGAAAGGAAATGGAAGATTATATTGATTTCAAGAAAAAGGTGAGCGTTTGTTTGAATTTTTTCTCCTTTGAAAGAAGTGAGAAAAGGTGTTCCATAGAATAAAGTTTTTGGATATTAGCAATGAATGGAAAAGTACAGTCCTATTTTTTTCCCCGAAAAAACGAATCAAAATAAAAAAAAATCCGACTCAAATTGCTATGAAACAAGAACTGCAAAGAGAGTTTTCTTGTAAAATACCTTTCCAGCGAATTTCTCCTCCAAATACTTTTTCATTGTTGAACGCTTAAGCTTACCTTTTTTCTTTGTTCAAAGTTTGATCTAATATATTGACAAAGTTTCTGGATGTTTGTACAAAAATGCTGTAACGCTGTAATTACACTACTTCTAATGCTTTCTTGTTTAATCAAGTTTCATAAAATGAAAGGAATTTTGCTTCGGTTTTTGTGCTTATAAAATACATTTTACAGGCAGTAATTTCCCTACAAATACTTTTTCGTTGTTGAACGCTTAAGCTTGCCATTTTTCTTTGTTCAAAGTTTGATCTAATACATTGACAAAGTTTCTGGATGTTTGTACAAAAATGCTGTAACGCTGTAATTACGCTACTTCTAATGCTTACTTGTTTAATCAAGTTTCATAAAATGAAAGAAATTTTCATTTGGTTTTTGTGCCTATAAAATTAATTTTAAAAGTGGTAATTACCCTCCAAATACTTTTTCGTTCTTGAACGCTTAAGTTTGCCATTTTTCTTTGTTCAACTTTCGACTTAACATTTTAGCAAAGTTTCTAGATGTTTGTATAAAAATCATGTAACATTGAAATTACACAACTTCTGGTGCTTACTTGATTAATCATGTTGTATAAAATGAACTTTGCCTTAATTTTTTGTAACCTATGTTGTTGTTGTTTTCGTGTTCCGCTTTACAGCGGTAGGAGGGGTGAAGTAGCTTCTAAGAATGGCCCCTGAGCATCAGAAAACAGGTCTCACTTCTATCTCACACACGTCATACATATTTTTTTCGGGGCGGATTTCATTCATTCATCCACAGATTGTAATTTAGTTAGGAAACAGAGAGAGATCACCTCAGACCCAATACCCCTAGTGTTATTACTCTCGACACGGAGGTCCATAGGCAAGTGCCACAAGTAACAACGACTACAGAAATTTTGTTTGAAGAAATGTTAGAAGTAATCAATGTAACTAAAAGTAAATATAGGAAAGCACGATGTTCACTGAATTTTCAATGTCAATTTAATTCCAAAACAAAAGATTAAAATAGATCATATAAAAACAGTGTTACTATTTAAAACTTGCGATTTTTTTAAGTTTATATTTTCGGTTACTTCTTTCATCTCTACAAATCAGGAATTCACTCTGCGCAAACAACCAATGGAGGTTTAGGAAAACATAAATAAAATGTGGCAACATTTAATCTCCTTTTTGGAAATAAAGTTATGTTAAATGTGGTTATTTTCTAAAAATATGATGAAATTTTAATAATCTAGTCGGATATCAAAGAAACCAGATCACAAACGCGAATTGGAAAATACTGAAACATTGGTAAATAACTTCATACATATTAACATCATAAGAAACACATTATTTATCCATCTAGACAAATTTATTATTAAACTGTAAACTATTAACAAACGTTTATTATTAATTCTGAGATGTAGTGCTGACAAAATTCCAAACGAATAAAGTATTTTGTAAAAGGAAATTGTTCTTACTGTTAAACTAAATTGATTTTGTTAAGAACAATTGCTAAAATATGCGGAGAAACGAAAGTAAAGATTTCTGAAATTGTTTTAGATTAAATAAAAGACTTCACTTTTATTTATTCTAAAAAAAGAACGTTCTCGCACATTCTTGATAGTGTTAATCTTTTGTTTTCGTTATTCATCTTTTATTCTGTTTTTAATTATTTAAACAAAATTTCGTTTTTTTAATCATGTGAGAATATGCTGCTGCTTTGGTTTGAGGATTTTGAAACATCAAAATGTGTAAACAACAAATTGGGTATTTATTGCTTTTGAGGCATCATTTTTTAACTTTTAGGATTGCAAGAAAACAATGCTGAAAGTCACATTTGGTGATTTATCGCCAACTAAAGTTAAACTTGATTTCCAAATTATTCATTCTCTGAATTTCACGAAGGGTTTGAATTTTTTAAAGTCATTAATTTAGATTTTTTAAAAACAATATATATATATATATATATATATATATATATATATATATATATATACACACAAAGAGAGAGGGAGAGAGAGAGAGACGATTATAGAGACCGATAGAGAAGTTTTGTGATTATTTCAAACCGGTTTAGACTGGTTAATGCCTTGAATTAATTGAGACTAATGATGACTTAAAGATAATAATGTTCTCACATGATAACTTGAAATTTGTGATCGTGGATTTCATTTTTTTATTTTTAAAAATTATTTTTATGAGAAAAATAGATTAACTAAAAAAAGAACTTTACCATTATGGAAGTTTAATTAAATGAAAATATTGTTTACTAGCTAGTAACCAGCGATTTGCTGCCACAAAAGAAATAATTTTGGAAATATCGTTTGAAATTTGAAATAGCCATATTGTTTATGAATTATTAAAAAAAAACGATATTTATTTTCTTTTCGATTATGAATACATTCACTGAAATCGGATGATATGTAAAGTAAAAGTATAAAAGGATTGAAATGAAATCTGCAATCCATATTTCAATGTATCATGTCAGAACATCATTTCTTGAACGGCCAAGCACCACGTGCTCGTGCAAGTTAAATTATATTTTTATTCATTTTAATCTTTTCATTGAATGAGTCACTTTAGTACTGCCAAAGATCCTAAAAAACTTTGATTCGCATTGATTGTTTAAAAAAATATCACATTTCCTATTTATTTCTTTTCATGAAATCGCGTGCTCAAAATGGCATTTTTCTAGGTTTTATTTGCTGTAGAAATTAACTTATTTTTTAAATCAGAGCTTTTGTAAATGCAATGGCAAAACGTTATTAAAAGTTGATTTGTTGAGATGACGTTGCGGATAGTAAAATTTTTATTCGTTTTTAGTCGTTATTTTCGTTGACGCCTCAAAACCTCATTCCCCAAACAACAACATGTTCTGACATGATAATAACATTTATTATATATTTTTAAACTTTATCATTCAATAATGATTTCGGGTAGAGCATAGTTTTGGTTATCCATCTTCAGCAAAAATGAATAAGTTTCTTGGCTTTTCAACTCTTGAATACCCAACATACAACTGGCCATGTGAAAAACTTGAATTTTCTGATTTCAAAGCGATAAATTGGTAAAGTTTTATTGCAAATAGGATGAATGGTACTCCAGCGCATATAATAAAAACTAAAATTTTCACATATAAACTAACTCTTATCTCATATCAGTGTAACTAATGACATTTTTAAGCCTCACAAAAAACGCAGCGTTTCAAAAGCATCAGCTAGTTATGAAACCTTAATTCTTCGATTTCGGCCCATTCTAAAATTCCATCATCTCTTCACGAGTGCCCAGGTCTGGAGTTTGAATAATTCAGAATATTTTAATGTAATTAATATTCTTAATTCCGTTAAGAGGATCAGTGGCGTTCGGTCGGATCTGGCGCTACGCCACTGATGCGTCCTTCACTGGGCTCCGTGTATGTGGTAATATCATTAATTTCATGAGTTATAGGCTCTCGAATTCACAATGGGGGAGATCCTGTATTAAATTACACCCTCCCTCTCGCCACTGCTTGCGATCCATTCTGTAATAACGCAGGATGTTGTCGGGTCATTGAAAGGTGCTCGTCAGTAACGAGTTTTGTCATTGTTTTTAACACGGTTTCGGAATATTTTCAACTCTAGAGTCAAAAAGGAAGGCTCGTTACCTGAAGAACATTAACAGCAAGTTGAAGTATAAATTGACTTTTATAGTACAGACTTTATACTGGCACTTTTAATTGAAATCGTATGAATTTAAAGTTATATTTATTTTTTACAACTTATGCAGAGATAGTTATAATTATTCATAATTCATAATTATTTTGATAATATTCATAGAAAAGATATTTACTGTTTTCTGAAAAGATATTTACTGTTTGATAAAGATAACTATTAAAATAAAAGATAACTAACTAATAACTTAAATAAAATAAAAGTATAATAGATAAAATAATAAAATAATAATAAATAATAAAATTTAATAAATAATAAAATTTAATAAATATATAAAAAATGAAATATAATAAAAATAAATATAATATAATATAAATAAATATAAGTATAGTAATAAAATATAATAAATATAAAATAATATAAATAAATAAATTTTAATATAAATATAATAAAAAAATATAATAAATAAAGTATAATAAATAATAAAATAATAAATAACTAAATAATAACTAAAAATAACTAAAATAAAAGATAACTACTGATTTACTGCAAAGATATTTACTTTTTCTTTAAATGCTTTTAAATTCAAATGATTTGTGATATTACCTTTGTTTGATATTTAATTGTGTGTGTGTGTGTGTACGTGTGTGTGTGAGAGAGAGAGAAAGAGAGAGAGAGAGAGATTGTCCCGGGGTTAGGGATAGCGCGTCTTCCCCGTGATGATTCGAGTCCCAGTTCGGGCATGATTTTTCTTCTGTGTACTATCTGTTAGGTACCTGAATGTAGCCCCCCCCCCATGTAAAAACGAGCTTTGCAAGCGAATGTGATGAGTGTGTAACTAAGTCGTACTCTTGGCTCTAGTTGGCGCTACTACAAAACCAGAGACGCTCATTCGGCTTAGAATCACTGATGGCCGCCAGCGTGCTTGTTCATTGGAAGTAATAATAACAATATTGTACATATAATATCATTATTATATATGTGCTCATTATTATATGTATATATACATAAGGAGTGTTTGTGCTTAGTTTGTTATTCATTCATATATATATTCTTAATTGTGTACATTTCGTTTATTATTTTTCGTTTACTCGTTCGTTCTTTCGGTATTGTAATTGATTTTTTCCCATAGTCTGTGTTCTCAAATAAGTAAATAATTTATTTTTCGCTGATGATTGTTATTACAATAAAACATAGGAACTTGAAAAAGCTAATTCATCAGCAATTAAACTCCTCTTCATTAATTCCCTATTATGAGCAGGAATTGAACCATTTCAATTTCGGCGCTTGCAATTAAAGACGATTTTCTTCCGAAAACCTTTTAACCGCAACTGTGTCGGCGAATCATTTTCGATATCCGCGCATTCAATTAATCACGGTTCGCATAATTAAGATCGGTCTCACTTTATGGGTTCGTGACAAAATTCCCCGTCCAACAATGGCAAGAATTTTACGAACATTCTACCGATTTCCGCTCTGTTTCGTGACGTGGCTGATGATGATAAAGGACCTTCCATTCTTAACGCCATAATTAACTGACTGCAGATCCGTTCTTGCCCTTTTACGGGGAGCGGCATTCTTCCTTCGCCATCCATCTGGGGGGGGGGGGGGGTAAGACTTTAAATTTTAAATGCCTTGCCTGTAATTAATAGGAGTAGACCAGCTTCCGACGTAACCGCTGTTTCCTGACTATTAAGGTTAAGTGCATGCCCAAGAATTGGCGGAAAATTTCCTTTTTTTCCCAATGCCTACTATCAGCTCACACTCTCCCTATACATATATATATATATTGTACAAATTTTCAATAATATCTGTTAATTCATCCAGTCACGTTCAAGTAAATTTTTAAAACTTGCAGTGGTAGACATTCGATGCTAATACAGTTTTTTACAAATATTCATTCATTAATTTTCTTTTAATCTTATACTATAATACGAGGAATGGTTGCCAAGTCGAAAATCGCCCCACATTTCCGACATTTCAACATTCATCAGAAAAAATAAGGATAACTTTGATATTTTTACTAAATACGGCATGTATTGTTATGATAAATCACAATTGAAAATTTAATTATTCGAGTTAGCTTCGATACCTGTTTTCTCCGAGCGGAGCTCGGTCACCCGCTGGCTAACTAAAAATTAACTTTCTCGCCAAAAATCTTCATTTTCCTGCCGCCAAATAAGTACCGAATTCAGTTTTTTTCTGCACATTAAGGAGAGTAGGCTTGACATGTTTTCGATCAATTATTTCAAACGATTCTGTTTATTTTTATAATGCTTTATGCATTTAAAATAAGACATTGCTAATTAATCGATTTTCTCGATTGATTTTGAAGTACTTTCGAATTAAAATAATACACAAAAAAAAGAAAACTTGAAATATCTAATCTCTCCCTCTTTCTGCTTACCTCAACTGGTGCAGAAAAATCGCGCATTTTGCGTTGCCACAATTGGCTTTGAATCCTCCATTAGCGTTGAAAATTGAATGTTAGTATAATTTTTTTATTAATTATATATAGTAACTATAGCCATTTGGCCGGGATAATCTGGTTGGTATGGTCCCCATCCCTCACGCTGCGAGTTCGAACACCATGTATAGAGAGGAGAATTGAAAATTGCCATAAAATTCGCTTTCTATTTTGTCTTATAATATCACATTTCTATAAATGCTTTTATTAATTGTAATTATTTAATAAAGAGTGACTAAAATAAAAATTTTCTTTGTCAACCTAAGTAGGAATTGGTTTTAAAAAAATTGTTTTTTTATATTACTTGTGCATATATTTAATCGATTTTGGTCTGTTCAGAGAGCCTTATTTTTCCTGTGCATGGATCTTATATTGATGTATGTAGTTTTACAGAGAAAGACCAAATGCGTTCATTTTATCCAAGATTATTGATACTACTAAGCATTATTGGGACAAAATATTATAATATCAGAAGGTATTTTTCATTGTAAAACCAAGAACAAAAGCTTGATTTCGTCATCTTTGCAAGTTGCAAGTTAAGCTGTTATATAAATATGAGTTGTTCCGATTTTGTAATACTGCTTCCCAACGAAGTAAGTTTTCTTGTAAGGAAAACAGTTTTACAGACAGTTCTAAGCAATGCTGATGCAGATCAAATTCCGGCTTTGGCGATAAAGAATGACCGTTTAGTGATGAATGTGGAATTCTTGGCGATAAAATCGGAGATTCATGAAACAATACTATAGATCCATTACGACGCGACTGGCTGTGATTTTTCTAGAACCTGATTTCCCTGTTTAGGAAACTATAAAAAAATAGAACACAGAATTGGAGACAGCTGAGTATTGAGACAGCATTGAGCCATAAGGTTAACAATCAATCAGAATTAGTTTAATCGACGAGTCCTATAGTCAGGAGTAACTGAGACAATAAAGTGTTGTGCAATCCTCTCTGAGGAATTGTGCTGATTGTTTATTTATTTATTGCTGTGTTTGTTTACTTGTTGCTTGTGTGCCACTTTTGTCAAGTTCTGTAGGCTTCGGTTGTGTTTTGTTATCTGTGTATATGGT
Source organism: Argiope argentata (assembly GCA_026289955.1). Lineage (NCBI taxonomy): Eukaryota > Metazoa > Arthropoda > Arachnida > Araneae > Araneidae > Argiope > Argiope argentata. The sequence continues at coordinate 4,492,331 of JAOUZG010052315.1, read as the reverse complement.
AGAATAAAATGTCGTTCTTTTTTATTGATCCTGTTGGATTGTTTCACCATTCACACATATCATCGTATCATTGGTTTATGATTATGGATTGGAGATTTTTCTTTTATAGCAGGATTTTTTATTTCTCTTATACCAAGCAAAGAAAAAAGTATTGTTACAGTTAAAGATTTAAATATAATGTTTGATGAATCTTCATTAAAAATTTTCAGATCTTTCCAAATCCGAAAATTTGTTTTGAATTTAACTATACCTGCCTACCTTCCAATTTTTGTGTGAGCATGGTATCTCAAAATAATAACAATAATTAGTACTTAAGTATTAGATCATCTTCGCCAACGATCCCCAACTGTTTAGTAATTCATTCACGTATTACACCATTGCCGGATTGCCATAATTGGCGTTTTAGCAACTCATTGGCGACGACTTCAAATTTGGCGATAAAGGTTTACGGTTTAATACCTAAGTACCCAATTATTATTAATAATAATGATGATGATAATATTTAGTTAGATGAGATGAAAATTTTACATGAAAATTTTGGTTTATCTGTCATAAGTGGAATGAAATCTGTCTGCTATTGTACTTTCTATAATCCTTGCGTTTGTGGACACGATATCTCAAAAACGCTATAAAGTTAGTTGATTATTCTAGTATTAGAAATTAGATTTGTGTCAAAGTTTAACTTTTTTGGCGCAATATCAAAGATTTGATTTTCTGTTCTCTGTCTATTTGACACTATCCAGAAAGCATAATTAGCTGTGTGGCTCAGTTTTAGTGTGTTATATTTATAATATAATTGTAAATTTGTGTCTAAAATTTTATACTAAATATGTGAAAGACGCATGCTTGTCCATGCGTGTGTGCTAATAAACTTGGTTATAAAACATTCAGAAAAATAACTGAAAGAATAAAGATTAAAATGAAATCTCATGTGCATATTTCAATGTATTATGTCAGAACTTAATTTCTTGAACGGCCAAGCACCACGTGCTCGTGCGAGTTAAATGATATTTTTATTCATTTTCATTGTTTCGTTGAATGGGTCACTTTAGCATTGCAAACGATGCAGAAAACTTCATTCATTCTTAAAAAACATATTACATTTTCTATTTATTTCATTTCTTATAATAACGTGCTCAAAATGACATTTTTCTAGGTTTTATTTGGTGTAGTCATTCACTTATTTTTTTAATCAGAGCTTTTGTAAAGGTAATGATGATGTCGCGTCCGCTTTTTATCGCGGAAAGAGGGGTGCAGTAGCTTCTGAGGGTATGAACCCCTGAGCAACCGAGGGCAGAAGTCTGACTTCTAGCTCAAATGAAGATGAAACACACACACATACGCTTGCACAGCCCCTTTTTACAGGGGAGCACATTCACACATCTCACAGATAGCACACAGAAGAACAACCATGCCCGAACCGGGACTCGAACCCGGGACCTGCAAAACACGAGGCAGACGCGCTACCTCTGTGCCAGCAAGCCGGCTGTAAAGGTAATGGCAAAGCATTATTAAAAGCTATATTTTTGTGAAATTCGTGCTGATAATAAAATTTTTATTTTTCGCCAACGGATTTTTGTTGACGCCAAAAAAAAAAAAAAAAACATCCTAAAAATAACATCACGTTCCGACATGATAATAATTAAACTATTGTATGATTTTGAAATTGATTTCCCTTAAAAATAATTGACTTATTGCGAAGGATACAAGAAAAAGTCGAGGAGACAACAATTCCGCTAGTTTTATTTTTAAATTTTCACAAACGTTTCCTTTCATACATTCAACAACAACAACAAAAAAAAAGGTGCCATGATAGAGGGATGAAAAATATGGGGAAGATATACTTCTGCTCGGCTCCAGTTAGTGCCTTGGATAAACTAAAGGGTATGGATATTGTTGATTTGACACCCCCTTGCCATAATAAACAACGGGATTGTGTTTGCTGCCCTGTATACGTAATGCCGCTCTCCTAAAACTGTTTTATTGAGCTATTCGTGCCGGGCAATACTATCTGGGGATCGGCCTTTTGAAATGTCAAGGGAAGATCGCCGGGGTAATCCGAATAAAACATCTCGCCCGTAAAACCCATCCATTTTCATCCCCATTGCCTACGCTGGGAAATCAGATCTACTGGCATTCCGGCCCTGCAACCCTCATCTGCAGATTCATTTGCTCGACTCGTGGTTTTGATTTTCTCTGGATGGTGAGCCAGCTTGGGAGCTCTATCGCCCCGATTTCGTCGCCAAAAATTCGCCTACCTTTCAAATTCAGGGCTCGATAAATTTTTGACATATGTTGGCCAGAAGATAGAGACAGATATGCGTGTTTTGTCATTCTATCGATGCACAATGGGAGACTTCTCTTTTAATAAATTGATCCATTTGATTTTGTACCCTATAAGCAATTTATTTTATTTTAAAATAATAGGATTTATTTTTTTTATTTTATCGCATATTTTAACATACATTCGTATTTATTATCATGTCAGAACGTGATGTTGTTTTGGGGGATGAGGGTTTTTTTTGGCGTCAATAAAAATACGTAGGTGAAAAATAAAAAAATTATTATCTGCACGAGCATCTAAAAAATCAGCTTTTAATAAAGGGTTGCCATTGCATTTACAAAAGCTCTGATTAAAAAAAAATAAGTTAATGACTACAGCAAATAAAACCTAGAAAAATGTCATTTTCAGCGCATGGTTATATGAAATGAAATAAGTAGGAAATGGGGTATTTTTTAAGCAATTAAATGCGAGACAAAGTTTTTCTGGGTCGTTTGCAATACTAAAGTGACTCATTCAATGAAACAGTTAAAGCGAATAAAAATACTATTTAACTTGCACGAGCACGTGGTGCTTGGCCGTCCAGGAAATGAAGTTCTGACATGATGCATTGAAATAGGCATAGCAGATTTCATTTTAATCTTTTTTATTATTATTATTCATTCCGGGCTAATTGATATCAACGTGCACACGCATTATCTTTGACACAGACTTAAATGTTTATAAATATTCTAATAACTAAATTAAGGTAATGAAACATATAAAAATCTAAACAATTTTACATGATAAAATATTTTAGTATCATAATATTTTATATTAGAATTTATATATATATTTTTTACAATTTTTATTTAATTCCCATATAAGTAAGTAAAGTTCTTTAATTTACCTGCTTGCGAGCCTTATCTGATAGCTCTATCTTTAGATATTTCTGGTCTGTGTCTACTATCCTTTTCTTTAGCTACTTGTAGCCTCTTGTCTATCTACTAATTTGTCTACAATCTAAACTAGGGGTTATTGCGATGGATTAAATAAAAGAAAAATTAACTGGAATGTATATTTTTAGGTTTTTTATTATGGCTATATAAATGATTGTGTTATCACGATTTAAATTTTTGGTTTAGTCCTATTGGAACGAATTTAAGGATTATCTAATGTTATAATTATATTACCATTATCTATTCAAAATTCTATAGAATTTCATTTGATAGAATTATGTGTTTCAGCTTTAAATTTGTATTTGGAGTTATTTTAAATTTAATAAAATAGATTTGAAATCATTAAATGGTTTTGTTTAGTAGGATATGTGGTTCGTTATGAAACTATTACTTTAGGCGTATTTTTTTAATTTTAAGGAACAAAAAGGGTATGCAAATTATTGTTTTGGAATATACAGCCATTACTTTCAAAAAGCAGATATACGTCATTAATAATATTCTGTTAATTTAATTGAATATTTTGCGACAATAGTGTGAAAACCGTCCTCACACAGAAGTTTGTTTATGAAGTTAACATTTTTCATGGACCATATGTAATTCTTTAATAAATTTTTGAAGACTTAATTGAATATTTGCGACAATAGTGTGAAAGCCGTCCTCACACAGAAGTTTCTATAAATGATTGTTTTAAAATATAAAGCTAATATTTTTCATGGACCAGATATACTTCATTAATAAATTTTTGTTGACTTGATTGAATATTTGCAATAATAGTGTGAAAACCGTCCTCACATGGAAGTTTCTATAAATGATTGTTTTAAAATAAAAAAACTAATATTTTTCATGGACCATATATATTTCATTAAGGAAATTTTGTTGACTTATTGAGTATTTGCGACAATAGTGTGAAAACTGTCCTCACACAGAAGTTTCTAGAAATGATTCTTTTGGAATATAAATTTTTTTCATGCGCCAGATATACTTCATGAATGAATTTTTGTTGACTTAATAGAGTATTTCCGACAATAGTGTGAAAGCCGTCCCCACATAGACATTTCCATTGAATGTGCTTTCTCAGCACTCCATTTATATGGCAGCTATTTTAATATACGATTTTCTTCAACAAAACTGCTTCGAATTTCTTTACTTGAATCAATAATAGAAAATAAAAAAAACACGAAAGATTTTCTGTCCAATTTCTTAACATTTCTGTCAACTTTAATGACAGCTTCCTCTGCGCCGAATATTCCATGCCCTCGAGCCCAGGAGAAATTCAAGAGCCTCTCAATTCTGTGTCACGCTTTTGCCATCAGCTTTTTTTCCCTTGGACTTTTTTAGTCAAGTTTTATTCCCAGGATTTCTATGGGATTTAACTGCAGACACTGAAAAGCAAAGGATATTACCCAGTCTTTATATCTTTTGCGAGGGAAACGGGTAGACAAGCGTAGTTTGCATCTCCATTCTCGGAGGAATCTTCTGCGCCTTGGGAATTACTTGGATAGTGACTGGTTGTTCAGTGGGTGGGATTGAATCATTTTCAGCGCCGTAGTACAGATTTTCGAATTCTCGAATTTTTACTTTGTCGTTTGAAGTTGAGGAAGAAAGTATTGTGACCTTCAGAAAATACAGCCTCTAGTATTTAATGAATCTCTTCGTTACTTACGTTCTAGGGTTCGAAAACAACAACAGATTTTATTTCTTAGATTCTTTCTGGAGGTGAATATAGTAAGCTATAATGGCAGAATTTGGTTATGGATTTGACATCAAAATTGTTGATGCTGAGTTATAATGAGTTATTGTTGATGATAATTGAGTTATTGTCCATTCGTATGATAATGAATTAACTGAAAAATAAAACGAATTAGATATATGATGATGATGCCACAGAAATTACTTGAATAGTGACTGGTTGTTCTGTGGATGGACTTGAATCATTTTTAGTGCCATGATACATATTTTCGAATTTTTGAATTTTTACTTTGTTGTTTGGATGAAGAATGCATTGTGATATTTAAAATATTTGATGTCCAGCTTTTGATGAATCTCTATATTACTTACGTTCTCGAGCTCGAAAATAAAACATATATTAATTTTAGGATTCCCTCAGAAGGTGAACACAATAAGTCAGAACTGTGAAATTTTGATAAAGATTTGATATCAAAATGCAGATAGTTGTTAGAATTAGAATTGAATTTCTGTCCCATTGTAAATATGTACTCCAAGAAGAAACATAATTGAATACGAATAATTGTTGTAAATTTACTTTTAAAACAATTTTCAGAGTACGATATCTATATTTTTTTCTTTATTTATGTATCTTTTAAAATCTTTTTATTTAACTAAAATACTTCATAGCCTTATAAGAGGGTTCAGTAATGGGGTTGTCTATATAGGTTTAGAATATGAAATTTTACCTATGTCTTGGCTCAGAGGTTGCGCGTTTTCCTCTTGATCTGGGCGTTTCGTGTTTGATTTCCGGTCAGGGCATGGTTGTTCTTCTGTATTCTATCTGTTAGGTGGGTGAATCTGCCTACCTGTAGAAAAGGACTGTGCAAGCGATTGAGATAAGTGAGTGTCATCTTTATATTAGCTAGAAGTCAGACTTCTGCCTTCTGGTGCTCAGGGGTCCATGCCCTCAGAAGTTACTGCACCCCTTCTTTCGTTGTAAAGTGGACATACCCAGGGTCTGACTAAGGTAGGGGAATACAGGGCAGCTGTTCCGGGCCCCCACATAATTGGGGGGGGGTAAATCGAATAGAAATTTTATTTTACGTTTTCTTTTTTAATAAATGTCCTTCATTACTAAAGTATTAAAGCAGAAGGGTTCCCAAAAAAGTTTTTGCCCCGGGCCCCAACTGGGCTAAGTCGGGTCTGGACACATCATCATCTTATGGAATTCTATTATGGAATTTTGTATTTGATTATATATTTTCAACTGCTGACGAATCTTGACTTCTGCTCTTCCCATCATTTCTAGATCTGCCTTTAAAGCACCTTTAATGTATAACATCATACTTCTCGATTTTTAAAATGGTTTATTTTCAGTAAAACCTCTAGTCAAAATAATTTATTGCTTTCCAAAACTGCAAGCTTATCTATCGGATCAACAAGAAATTATAGTGCATGATATTTGGGAAATACGCTAACATACATCTATGCTAATTAAGAAGCTTATCCCAATTATTCTCTGTTGGAGCTGAAGCAAAAGTACATTTGTGTGGTAGATAGTGGCAAACAAACTTTAAATGATAAGCAAGCTATATTTTTTAGAAAATATCAAATAATTCTGACTGACGGTATTCAGTCATCGATGCTTTCAATTTATATGGCAACATGCTACTTTGAAAAGAATATTTCGGATGGATGGAGACATTTGCTTAAGACATAAACTCGGTATTTTAAAGAAAGAAATTATTGAATTCAATTATGCACAGCAGTGCTCTTTATCTTAATTTTTCTTGCAGTATCCCGCGTTCTATTTTCTATTCTCATCCGAATTTTATGTCCTCCCTCCCGTTTCTGCGTAATTGAATGTTCTAGTCACGAATTTTCATCCAGAATTTACTTCGTTCCTCTCCCATGCCTCAACAAACGTTCCCTTCCTCCCTTTTCATTCAGATTTCTTTACATATTTTTACTAGTTCGGAGAACTCATTACTTTTGTTTTACATGATCGTTTTTATTACAAACAGAGCCCTTAGCTTTACTTACTAATATTCTTTATTTTATTTTATTTTATTTTTGTACCAGAAGACGTACCTTAAGAAGTTCGAATTATTTTTAAACCTTCGGCACTTTGGCGCAGAATGCTAAACGTTGCCCCATTACTCATAATCGGAAATTAGCGTTGCCAAACACGGACCCCTTTATTAATGGTCGAATGTGCTCCCCGTTCAATCAATACGCGACCCCATAAAAAAGAATTTATAACTTTCTGGAAAAGCATAAAACTTTTATGGATATTTTCCTCCTTTTTAAGATTTTTTGTATTTTTATTCGCCTCTCACCCTTAGCTGGTAGAGAGGGCCCTATTATGATCCAGATCCACCATCACATGTTTGAGTCGTAAAAATTTCTTAAAAATGTAAAACTTTTCTCTCTCGCGTATGCCTCTTTTGAGACGGAAGGGATTCGAAGAAAATAAATTTTAAAAGCAAAATAAAAACAGAAAAGAAAAAAAAATGAAAAGGGGAAAGAATGAATTCCATTCTAGAGTTACAGCATCCAGATGGCAATGTAGTTCGCGTCCATGTGACAGGAAGCGGAAATGACGGTTGGGTAACACCTGGCTCCGCCCTCATTCATTTGTGAACCATTAGGAATGGCCGTCCTGCACAAACTTTAGATGTTGTCTCTTTTCTCCTGTACAAGCTGTATAGTTGTTTTCGATTATGTTTTTTTTCTTCGGTGATCTTTTTACATTGACACAATTGAACAATCAGAGAGATTGTGTTCATTGCTCAAAAATTCTATTTATCGTATTTAGAATTTAAATGTATTCTACGACGCATTTTTCGCAAACAAGTAAAATTTTAAAGAGTTTATCGCTTACAATGTTGCTTCATTTTTTTGTATAGGCAATTTCTTTTACTTAGTCATGTATTTGTTTCGGCTTTTAGATATAGTTCAATATTCTGAATTTAAAGATTCTTTAGACATGTTTTGAATGTCTTTTGGAAACTGATTAATATTTTGAATTTTCATGATATCTAATTTTGCAAAGTTTCGATAGTAAAATTATGCAAACATTGTGAGAGATTGGAAACTGAACTAATCAATATAATGACGACTCTAATGTTATTATATTCAGACATAGCCAGTTCACTTTGGCAACCATCTTGATTGCCTGGAATATTGCTTTTGTGGCTTTAAACTATTAATATTAAATGCATTTATTTAAAACTTTATTTTGTCATTTGATAAAACTGAAAAATGATCTGTCTATTGTACATTGTTAAGCCTCTGAATTTAAAAAGTGTATGCATTTCGAAATAAAAGCGGAAATCATACTAATCCTAACGTCCATGGTGAGGAATTCAGTTTATATAAAATATTAAAAAATTACAACTACTATTTATTACTATATTTAGACTACATTGATTGAATACTACTCTGTCAAATTTTAAGGTTATGTCCGTAATAAAAAACGATAGAAGGCTATATCCGCTCAACACAACTAAAAGATTGATTAACATTTTTAAGTTTCTCATTTGTCTAACTTTTAACAATCACCATGCTTTAAAGATTTTAGAAAACGGATTTTTTTAATAAAAGAAGCGGTGTTAATATTTTCTTATTATTGGTTTAGATATTTTATATCTTCACTAATTATGAATTTTTAACCTAACAACAAATTTGAGCATTTCAAACAAACCGAAAAGCTTCCATGCTTTCAAGTTATTTAAGACTTAGTTTTTGGTGATGCTATTTTGTGTCTTAATCATTTATATATATATATAAATAATACCTAAGAACTAATTTCTTTAAAAAAAAAGATCAAAAACAAGCTCCACAGCACAAAACATCTGTTTAAAAAAGTTTCTAGTTTAAAGTGTTATATAAAGGTTGTATTTTCTTTTGTCGATATTATGTAGAAATGTTCTTAAATGCAAATTTTGCACAACCTAAGCAGTTCTATAGTCTTGGAAGTATATGTTTGGCTTTAGCATTTAGATTACTGGTATCTTATATAGTGAATAGAGCTCATACATATTTCATATAGTAAATAAAATCCGTCATCATGGAAACCTTTCAAATAAACCTTCTCAATATTTGTTTGGAGTAGAATCTTTCGAATTTTTCTTGTATAATGCTTTGAAAATGGACAGAATATTCGTCACATGTTTATTTCGAATCTGATGTTGCTTCGACCCTCTATTTATTTATTTACTCTCGTGTTCTTTTTTTTACATCATTTATTTATTCGCTTCTACCATTCCTCGCATTTTCCCTTCAAAGCTGGGCGACAATCTTGACAGGTTTCCCGCCATTTTCAGGCGAATTCTATTTTTTTTCTTCCTTTCGTTCGAAAACAAAAACACGTAACTCAGAGGTTCAAAAAACAAAGAATAAAAATTTCCAGAATAGAAAGTATAGTATAGGAAAAATGGGAAATTGAAAAAAATAAATAAAAAAATAAAAAAGAATGAAAAAAATGGTAGAATAAAGCGAATAAAATAAGGGTTAAGAGAAAGAGCGGGAAAAATAAAAAATAAAAAGAATGATAGAAAAACATAGAAGTGTGCGACTTCTTATAATGTATGCCATTTTGGATCCAAGGCGCTCGCAAAACATAAGATTGCTATTCTCTGAGACGAAGGGGAAAAAAAAGGGAGATAAAGAAAAAGGACAAGAAAAAAATGGCGGGAAAGAATAAAACGAAACAGAATAAAACCTAAGAAGGGGACAGAAAGAAAAAGAGGGCTTTTTTAAAGAAAGTGACGCTAAAATCCTTTATATATATACATTCATATAAATATATCTTTGCATATAAATATATCAGTACCTTTCTCTTAGTGGAGTTTTACCGGTACAGTGGGAAAGGTATACTTTACTGCAGTTTTTAGACTGTCTCATGGGTAAAGGAATAAAACGATTTAATGTAGACCGAAAGAAGGGACGCATTTAGTCTGAAAGTAAAGGACAATTTTTTTTCTTTGCTTTGTTTCTTTCTCTATACTACGAGAAAGAAAGAAAAAATAGCCAGCCTCTTTGAAAAAGGAGGTCAATTTGTTTCTGATTTTAAGTAGACTAGGTAGGTAACGAGACGTTGCTTGATTTTGATGTTTCTTAGTGAAGAAGTAAAATTTTCATTTCGTTTAGATCTGCAATGGCTTGGCGGAAATGTTGCTTTGCTGAACGGTACAATGTCATTAAACTAAGTAGTATTTTGGAGACGTATTTTCGTGTAAAAGGTTTCTTCTTTTTAAATTTTATGGCAGCTTAGAAAATTTATCAAATATACTGTGCTTATAATCTATAGCTCATTTTATTCGATGAAAGAAGATGTGACGTCATGTCATTTTATATGAGTTATATTTTGAAAAAAATAATCATCGATAGGCTTCCTCCAAATTTTCAAACCATATCATTCTTCCATTGAATTTAATGCACATTAATCTCATGCTGATGTTACATGTGCGGTGAAAGTGGACCTTGTACTCAGTTATTCCCGTCATTGTCTATGACACCAATATATTTATGAACATCTCTGGTAGAAGTACACCTTGAACCCATTGATTCACAGCATTGCTTATCATACCAATATATTTATAAACGTCTCTCTTGACAGTTAGGCTCAAACTCATTGATTCATAACGTTGCCCATCATACTAATATATTAATGAAAATCTCAGGTAGAAGTAGGCCTTGAATCCATTGATTTACAATACTGCCTACCGCACCAATATGTCAATAAACATCTCTGGTAAAAGTTAGCCTTAATTCATCGATTCATAACATTGTCTATCATACCAATATGTTAATACGCATCTCTGGTGAAAGTAAGCCTTGAACTAATTGATTCACAACATTGTCCAGCATACCAATATGTTTATGAAAATCTCAATTAGAAGTAGGCCTTGAACACATTGATTTACAACATTGCCTATCATACCAATATGTTAATACACATTCTCTAGTGAAAGTTAGCCTTGAATACATTGATCCACAACATTGCCTATCATACTAATATGTTAATAAAAATCTCTGGTAGAAGTTAGCCTTGAACTCATTGAATCACAACATTGCCTATCATACCAATACGTTAATAAGTCTTGAACTTGCGGATTGACAATATTATCTATCATTCCAATATGTTAATAAACATCTTTGATGGAAGTAAGCCTTGAACCCATTTTTTCTCACTATTGTCTATCATGCCAATATGTTAATAAACATCTGTCATGTAAGTAAAACTTGCTCCCATTGATTTACACTATCACCTGTTATACCAATATGTTAATAAAAGAACCCATTTTTAATTTGCAAAGATTTTTAGGCATTGGAAATAGAAATCAATTCATGCTGATGTAATACACAACAAAAGCGTTGTCGATTTTTATTTTGGAATAGATTAAATAATCTTTAGAAGAAAAAAGAGCGTGATATCATATCAAGAAAATTAGCATTAAATAAAATGAGCGTTTAGATTTTTAATTTAAATATTACATGAATTTATTTTTAAAAATATTTTATATTTAGTGACATCAAATTAGCCTTTCGGAAAAGTAGATTGGACAAATTATTATTTTATCGTATTATAAATTATTTACACTATGAATTCTTATTTTTAAGAACAATTGAGAAAAAAAGCTTGTAAAATCGAAAAAATATGAATGGCAATCAGAAGGTTCTTATTGAAAAATATTCAGTTTTCAGCTTATAAGATTCTTTCACTTTTCGTTTATTCATCATAAACCTAATAGTCACTACGTTCCATTTTGCTAATTCGACTTTAAAATTCAATATAATTTTTTAATCACGAATGAAATTTTATTATTAAAACTAATTTCACTTGTTCCGAGTGATAATTTTAAATCACTCACAATTGTCACTATAATTTTTTCAGAAAAAAAGAGAAATGATATGTTTTCGTGACTCTTAGAAAAGGAAGGGGGAAAAAACTGTCAAAATTTATATTTTTGTCTCGTAAAAGAGCGGCATTTCAGGAAGAGGCCAGGGGAGAAAAAAGATAACGACACATGTTTCTAAACGAAACTGCGAATTAGTTTTCTTCAGAAATGTTTCCGGAAAATATCGTATTTCTCGTTTTGTTTTTATTATTTCTCTTTAGTTTACATGATAAAAAGAATTATTACTTTTTGTCACTTTCTTTTGTTTTAATATCCTATTAGCTTAAAAAGAAACCCTTTTCAATTTTGACAAAGTTTTTTTTTTAATCTGGATTTTTTAATTAATTTTTGGCATCAACTTAATAATGCATTTTTGTTAGTATTGGATAAACTTAATTGTTCGTATTTTTAATTTTTTTAATGCATCATTTTAAATTTATATTTGCTATGCAAATACCAGTTATCTTTATTTATTTATTATTATTATTATTGCAGTGAGCATTATCACTCATGTGTAATTTGAAATAAGTCAGTTTTGTCAATAAAAGTTTAATATTATTAAAGTCAATTAAATTTTAAAATTGTTTTAAATTATAGAGATTTATTCCTTAATTCCATAGAGATTTATTCCCTTCAGTTTTGCCAATAAAAGTTTAATATTATTAAAGTCAATTAAATTTTAAAATTGGTTTAAATTAGAGAGATTTATTCCATAAAATGTCAATTTATTTGATATAAATATTTATTTTGTAAATTAAAAACTATTAATATTATTGAAAGTCACAGTTTAAAAACTTTTAAACTTTAATATTTTACATATTCATAATTTATATTGATTTTAAATTATATTGTAGGATCTAACATTGATTATTTAAATTATAATTATATTTTGAAAAATTTAATTTACATTTTATGGATTTTTTTATTAAGGCATTAGTATTTATATCTGTATTTTTTAATCGTCCATATTATTGAAAACAGAACACTTTATTAAAAAAAATTGTTACCAAATTATTCGATAGAATTTCTCATTACAAAATATATAATTGTCTTTTAGGAAACCTTTCAATTAGACAGAATACTTTCTTTGAAAACGTAAAAGTTAACTAAAGTTAAAGTTTCAGTGTTTATTTCATCGTGAAGAAAATAATAAAACCTACATGCATACGTGCTACCAGAGACCTATATTTAATACTAAAACTGTCAGTTTACTCTCCTGTTTACATTTATTCTTTCCTGCAAACGATTCATTTCTGCGAAGGAAATGAAACGATTTGAAACAAATTTGAGACGGAGGAAAAATAATAAATATTAATGTTTCGTTTTACGACTGAAACGGAGATAGTAAACTTGTGTCTATAAATTTTCAATGAAGTTGTGTTATTCCTAAAATAGTTAGTGCTTCATTCTGGATAAAGCTTTACATCTTCGTTCAGCAGACTTGTATTTGAATGACAAAAGATCTTAAGTCATTGATTGAAAGTGATGAAATGTTGTTCAAATATCAGAGCTTTCTTTATGGCATAAACCGATGCATTTATAGTCAATATTCCTGGACATGTATGGTAAATAAATTTTTGTATTGATTGAAACATTTCATTATTTATGATTTCTCACGAAAGATATAAATGAGGAATATGGTATTCCTTGTTAAATGGTACGAAGAATTTTTTTAAACCTTTATATCGCATAGCAGAATAAAGTTTACTCAAAGTTCTAAGACTAATATTTAGCGTAATGATACAAAATATAGATAGCACAGAAAATGTAATTCAAAAGTTACAGAAAACAATATAAACTTTTTGCATAGTTTGTTTTGAAGCTTAGAATTGTATTGGCTAAAAAAATGATCGTTTGCTCATGATTTTTTTAAAAAAAATTATCTTTGCAATATCTAAAAATTGTTCTTATAAACTATCATAGCTCTTGTGAATATTATCGTCTGATGGTGATTCATTATTTAAAAAAAATTATATTTAGTTAGGGATACTAACATTTTTTAATAATTTGCCATAGTTTAAAATTATTATTATTTGCTAATAATAATCAATTTAAAAGAAATAATAATGTGCTTATTTATTACATTTGTAAAGAGTTTTTTTCTAGTTTAAAAATAATCTTATTTTGTAGAATTTAGTAATGAAATTATATTGGTCAAAAAGTATCATTTGCTTATGATTCATTAATTTTAAAAATGTGCTTTAGAATGTCCAAATTCCTTTTCTATGATTTATCATAGCTCCTATGAATATTATCGTCTGAGGATGATTATTCATTAATTTATTTTAAAAAGTTATTTAATTACTTATAACAACATTTTTTACAATCTAGTTTTAATTTATTGTTATATGCAGACGATTCATCAATTTAAAAGATATTGTAATTTACTTTTTCATTCCATTAAAGAATTTTTTATGTTTAAAAATAATCTTACTTTATCAAATTTATTAATTAAATTTTATTACTCAAGTGATGATGCTATATTTTACATAATGGATTGTAACATTTGTGTTTTTAACTTTAGAAAATGATGGGATTTTGTCGTTTTTCTGAAAAGCTGATTTCTCGTTTACGTATTCATATTCGAATCGGATGTCTGGAATATTTTTATTATCTTTCCATTATTGAGGCCATCTGAAATGTGATTCATCGATGTAGTTTCGTTTTTTCTATGAAATGGTAAGAATTATGTATGAGTTGAAATGTAAAATACATGAAACAGAAACGTTGAGTCTACCTGAGATTTAGCGAGTATACTACGTCTTACTTTTTCACCGTAAACTTTAAAACATTTTCCGTTCTTAAGTTTACAAAACTGGAATAATATACACGTGTTAATGACTTTTTCTTTTCTTCAGGCACTAGGAAAAGAAACAGCACTTTACTTTTTTGTTTCTGTCATGCATTTTTCAACATGAAACTCATTTTTCTCTCCTCACTTAAAAATACTTAATTTTTTTGCGCTTACTTACTTCATCAATCGTGAAGTTTAAACATATCAACTGTTCTGAAAATGTTGAAAGATTGATTGCTTAGGGAGAGCTATGTTAAATTCTTATTTTATTTCTTTATTTATTATTTTTGCTTATTTTAGTTTATTTAGTTATTATTTTTATTGTATTTATTTATTTGTTTATTTTTATTTTTTATTTTATTTATTTGTTTATTATTATTTTATTTATTTATTTATTGCTTTTATTTATTTTATTTATAAATTTAAAATTTTTATTTATAAATTTATTATTTTTATTTATTTATTTTACTTATTTATTATTATTATTTATTTTATTTTATTAATTTATTTGTTTTTAAATTTAAGAAGTAAACTGAAATGAAGAAAAAAATATATAAGTAGAATTTCCGAAACGAATTAAACTTGCTGAGTAACTATTTAAAGTATGACTTTCAATTAAATTTATCAAATGATTATTATTTTAAAAATCAAATGCAACTTCTTGGCATGCTTTAAATAATATTGCAGTAGTAATATGTTTGAAATATCAAAAACGATCTAAATATTCTTTTATGTGACTTTGAAATATAATAATTCCATTACTTTTTAAAATCTATTCTTTATCTTACTGCATATCTCGTTCGTAAAGACTTTTTTTTAAAATAAGGGTTTTATTAATATTTTTGTATTTGAGAATTAATCCCATATTTTCGAATCATTACAAAATTAGACCATATAAAAATGTTAAAAATTTGATTCTAAAATATATTTTTCACTTAACGTTTGGACTTGAAATAGCCTCAAAAGAGAGAGAGAGAAATAAATAAATAAATAAATCATTAAAAAAAGAGAAAAAGTAAACTATTAAAAAGGAACTCCATATTCTCAAATCATCAGAAAATCAAATTTCATTTAGAAATGTTATAAATTCGATTCTAAAATATGCTTCTCACTTAACGTTTAAATTCGAAACGACCTCAAAAATGAGAAAAATAAACCATTTTAAATAAGTTTCAGAGATTATAATTTTGTTTTTACCAAAATCTCCTGGAGGTAGCTGAGAATTTTATTTCCAAAATAGTATAAAAATCTTCCAGTCATCAACCAACTTTCTGCAATTTTATTATTTTTCGTAGTCCACGTCTTAGCTCTAGTTGAACATCTTTTCTTGTTTGTTTTTGAATCGACGCGAAGCATTAATTAAGAATGCATCAAAATCAAAACTAAAGCAGCCGACTCTTCTAAAAACAGTGCTTTTCGTAAACCTCGTTCATCTTTATAAAAGTTTATCCTCTATCTTAATCCCCTGGACTGGGAAGAGAGGATTTATTGAATAGCCTTGATAATTCCTCATAAATCCTTCCTAAAGCAGAAGGCCCTCCACTAAAAGTGATATAGATGGCTATTTTTTACCGGGCCGGATAATCCGATAAAATTGCCAGTGTAATTAACCATCGCGATTACTACAAATCCGACAGTTCAGCAGACCTCCCGAAAATCCGTAACACGGAGTTTATCGTACAATTTATTTGAGCAAACAAAATATTAATTTTAGATTGGTGTTCTTGTCTTTGATCTAGAACAGACGATTTCAAAAGTATGATAAAATGTAATTTTATTTACACAGTTCTGAAAGTTAATATTGGTGAATTTTTTTTATTTGAACTTTATCGTCTGCTTATTAAAATAAATTAAATTAAAGCTTATTACAATAATTAATTTTTAAAGCATAGATTGCACTATTTATAATAAAAAAGTTTTCCTACTAATTACCCTATCGCGGGCAGTGAACTCTGTGACTTGCTTTTTCTTTTATCTCTAGCTAAGCCTTTTTTTAAAGCTTTTTTTATAAAAGAAAAACAAACACAACAAAAATTGAGAAATCGGATTTTTTAGATAATAAATATATTGTGCTGCCATCTATAAATTGGTAATGGAAATAATTTTATAACCAACGAAATTTATTTTAAAATTCTAAAGCCCTTTAAAATTTTGGACTTCGAAATATATTAACACTGTAAGAATTCTAAAAGATTAAAGAAAAATGCAAACCATTTGCAGAACTGATAAAAAGCTTCTGTTCATAAACCGTAACTGATTATGTATTTTTTATTTTATGTGTTTGAGGTAAATAAATCGGAATATATCTATTTTTATTCTTCCTGCTTTCTATACTTATTCTATTTAAAAAGCATCCTTATTCTCTGTTCGGTATTTTTGCGAAGATTGTTCGAAGTTTTTAGTAATTGGCTTTGTATTAGGGAAGATGTTGATGTATACTTGAATGACAAAATTACCAATTGTTTTTAGTATTTTACAGTCTTGCAGTGGGGGGAGGGGCTCATGATTGAGGATGCGAAGCTTCAGGCATGGTGGTTGATTCTCATCAACCAAGTGATACAAGGTGGGGAGTTGGCTACCTCAAATCGATGACGGGATGTACTTCCCACTTGAAGGATTGTACCGTATAGCTTTAATTGGTCTATAATGGATCTGGTGAACTGAATTATTTTTCTTTAATCGTTAGATTTGATAAGCATATTTTCTCTCTCTTGTTTGAGGCTTATTCTAAATTTCATTTTAAAATTCTCACCAAATTTAATGACTGACATAGTTATTTCTGTTGTTGTTACTTATGGCACTTGCCATGGACAAGCCCCGCTGCTACATCAGCAGAATTTAAGCCAGAGATATACGTCTCTTGTTTTACAAATAGCGCCATCTAGGCACAAGAGCATGATTTAGCTACACACACGCCACAACCCTTTTTAGGGGGCGGACTTCATTCATGCATATTCACTCACTCATCTCAGATCGTGATTTAGATCTGGAACAGAGAACGATCACCTGTAACACAGTACCCCCAGTGGTATTACTCTCGGCATGGAGGACTTTGCGATTACGACAGATTTAACGAGCCCCACATGGGGAATCTTTTGGCCGGTGAGTTTCGAACTCGTAACCTAAGGAGTACGAGTCCAACGCTCTACCAACCAGGCTATCCCGACCCAAAGACTTTTCTTCTCCAGTTTCTTTCTGCAGTAGAAATTGTGCCACAGAATAAAAGTTGGTCTGTATGTACTCATTGTGAATTGTAATAAAAAGTTCTTTATGCTGCGTATCTTCTGGAATTGGATCGTAATATGTGTTTTCTAAACAAAAATCTTCTTAAAAGCATGTTCTCATTCTTTTTAGTCTAAATTTTATGAGACTCAATGTATGATTGAAGAACACAGGAAACTGCAACAGATTAATCAAAATCTGAACTTTTCGATGTTCAAATGTCCCCACTTCTCTGTTGAAAATAGAACTTCTTGATTGATTTTTTTTTTTCTTTTGTTATTTTTTCGACATTTTTCCCTTGAGATTTTATATACTTTTTTTTCCATTTCTTTTTAATATTTCCACCCTTTTTTTCCAGTTCACCAACTATAGGTAATACTTTAGAAGGAAATCACTTACCGCTGCCATAAATTCGCCGTCAGTCGTAGAGCGAACGTCAAGCAACGAGTGAAATTGTCTTTGAACTTATTAATCTTCATTTCTACGAATTTCTTTTCATTTCTTCCCTCCCCCCTTCTACTTTTCTCATTCTTTTTCCTTCCCCAAAATCCTCTACGAGTGTCATTTGCTTTACTTCACCCTCCCCTCCTCCTCCGCCCACCTACGCCGAATTTTGTCCCTCCTTCTCCCTGAGTTTTTCATTTCTTTCCCTTTTTTTCCCCTTGTTTCATTTTTGCTGATCAAGCACAAACGAGTGAGTTTTTTAAAACAGAATCGTGGCGGTGGTAAAAAAAATCGTTTGCTACGAAAAAAAAAGAAGAATCATCTCATTTACTGACTGTATTTTGTTCTCTAAGTAATCAAGCTATCACCATTGAATTTATTCATTTTTCTTTCTTTCTTTTTTTCCTTTTTGGTCCCCCCCCCCCTCTCTTTTGGAGCTAGCGAGTGATGACGACGTTTCATTATTAAGAATTATAATCTTACTACTACTACTTCGTCAATTCTTATGGCGCATGCGTGATCATTAATAACACTCCAGGGGAGTGGGTTATTGATTTCATCACACTCTTTTTCCATTGTGACACTGCTTTTCTATTTGCGTAAAAGGAATTAGGTGACACTCCGTGAAAAATGTTCGAAGTACGAAGTTTATGTGATTGATAAAACTAATCATGTTCTAACGGCCTTAGTGCTCTGTTGGATTTATCTCTGCTAAATTTTGGCTGGGGTTTTGTAAGGTTATAATGATGACCTCATATTTCCAATCTTTTTTCTTTAGACTTATATGGTAGATAATTTGTGACATTCCATTTTCCTTGGCATTATATATATTTATTTATTCTAAGAGAACGTTCATGACTACAGAATGTTTTCAGACAGGAAGACTTTTTTTTGTTCTCGTTTTATGTGAACATTCATGACTACAGAATGTTTTCAGACAGGAAGACTTTTTTTTCTTATTTTAAGAGAACGGTCTGGGCTACAGAAGTTTTCAGATAGAAAGACTATTTTTGTTCTTGTTTTAACAGAACATTCATGACTACAGAACGTTTTCAAATACAAAGATTATTTTTTTCCTTATTTTAAGAGAACATTCATGACTGCAGAATGTTTTCATATAGAAAGACTAATTCTTTGCTCCTTATTTTAACAGAACATTCATGACTACAGAATGTTTTCAGATAGAAAGAATATTTTTTTCTTCTAATTTTAAGAAAACATTCATGACTACAGAATGTTTTCAGATAGAGAAATTTTTTTTCTTATTATTTTAAGATAACATTCATCACTACAGAATGTTTTCAGATAGAAAGACTTGTCTTGTGAAATAAAATTCTTACTATTTAAACAATTATAAATCTGTCGTCGAGAGTTTAAAAAAACTTAAGTTGTTTCCGCTGAAATTTGTTCAATGAGACTGAACCTTTGCAACTTTTAACATCATATTAAATTTTAAAAAAAATACATTTACCTGGATTTTATTTTCACTAATATATGGAAAGCATATTTCGACATATAATGTGACTTTTGAGAATATAGTTTAATTAAAAATGTGATATTACTCTGTAAATAAAGAGACTTGAGCACAGTTAAAATTCAAGTCTCTGTAATAAAGAGACTTAAATTTTTACTATAATATTTTAAAAAAAAACTTTTTTTAGGTTATGAATGGGCTTAAATAAATTATCCTACTCGGTTTTATAAATATTTTAGTCAAATTGTTTATTTTTTATCTCAAATTACTGTTTAGATATAAGTATTATAATTTAAGATTGTATCTTCTTTAATCTTGTAATTTTTCAGTAAATCAGACTTTTCTAATGAAAACATGAGGGTATATTTTTATTCTAAATACATTCATTGTCTAAGCTATATTATTTGATATCTTTTAAGGATTGATTAAGAGGTACCTATGTTTAATATTTTCCCATCTCTTACAAAGTCTTTTTGTTAATTAATGAAAATGATTTATATTTACAGTCCGTTTGTACCATAATTAATTTGGCATTTAAAAAGTTGGGAAAGTAAATAAAATCCATAGGAATTTGTTCAAATTATTATTGCATTTTATTTTTAAATTTTTTTTCTTGGTAAAAAAATAATTTGTAATTATTTATTTGCTTATGGTTCTTCATTGTAGCAAAATAATAATACTGCAATTATTTAATTTTGTAGACAACTTTTTGAAAATTCATTTTTAGACAAGTTTAGAATCTTAGATCGCCAAGTTAGTTTATTTGCCAAAATTAGCTAAAACCCTTTTCATGACTTAAGCAAACGTTCATTAAATGTTAAATTGTTTTAACAGAATGGATATTTTTTCTGCACCATCAATTTTCAACATGAAAATTTCAGTAAATTAAATTTTTCAATAATTCAGTAAATCAAAATAAATAAATAAGTAAGTAATTAATTTTTTTTATCAATTACATTTAATATAACATTATATTGCACCCTTAATATTCAAATAAATTTATAGTGGTTAATTTTGGGATAATTTTTTTCTGCTGATATCTACCATCAAAATATACATCTCGTTTTCTTTTTAAAGTTTCTGCCTCAATTTCTTTGCTGTTTAAGAAAATGGCGAAAAATTCATTTATGATCGATCATCCATTTATTATATGCGAGTCCGCAAAGATTTTCCGGCAACAATCCATTCATTGTTACCTCTTCTGGAAGTTTAATAAAACTCCACAAAAATATTTCCAGCCTCTTTTGTTGGATCTGCTCTGGAAAAACGCTCGGAGCATGGCCACCATCAATTACCGAAATACAGTTGAAGATGATGGCTTGTTTTCCCAAAAATCTGCCAAACGATTTCCTACGAAAAAGAAATCGGTGTGATATAACCACTCAACCCTTTATCAACCACCCCTAGAAATATTCCGGTCTTCCTTCTCTACAAATGTGAAAAAGCATGGGATATATATATATATATATTATTATTATTTTTTATTCCCTGCCCTTTTCATTGGCCTTATTTGAGCTGACTATATAAAGCCCTGAAGCTGCTTCTTTATTTATTTTTATTTTTTTTTACTTTCCCCGTTTGAAGCAACCCGCCTTCTCTATGTACTTGGGCTACATGAATGGTTCGGCTGTCATGACCAGAAGTTCTCTGTGAATGCTAATACGCCATATGGTGGTGTTGGGGTGGTGATGGTAGCGACGACTTCCCCCCCCCCCTATCTTTTCACCTCGTTTCTGCCACTGCTTAGTATTTTGCCCCCTCCCTTTTTTTTTCTCTCCATTTCCTGCATTTTGCTGTTTTGTTGTCCCGTTTATTCATCGGGCGAGTCATCAGATGATGATATTTTTTTTTCTCTCTTTTTAATTTTTGATGCATTACGGGGCAAAAATTTAGTCGATCGACGATTATGAGTTGAAATTTGCCTCGGAGTGTTTTGCGGGAAATCCATTAAAAATTTATGGAGGATGTTAAAAAAAATATGTGTTGAAAAAGTCATTTATTTGATTATGGATTCAGATTAGTTGAATTTTTAGGGGAGCTTATTTTAATGGCATTTTATGCCGTAGGTTAAAAACCCAAATTATGCTTTTTGTGTCACAGATGTTACATTGAACCAAAAAAAAATTAAACTATCTTTCTTCTTCTGAGTTTAAATTTAAATGATTTTTTCTGACTCTAAACACGTTATTAATTGTATTAAGATTAGAAAATATTCGAATGTTTATTTGTCTTATAATTGACTCATCATAACGAAATTGGACTTTGATGGCAATAAATGCAACCAAAAGGAGCTTTTCTGGAATAATATAGTTCTTTGAACATTCTTACTATTATTAGGAAATTATTTTCTCCACATTATCTATTAATAAAATGTGTAGAAAACAGTTGACTACTAATAGTAATATAATTTCTTTTATATAAGTAATTTTTTTAATTAAAAGGGCTAAATTATCGCCATATTAAAGCCATTACATTTCCAAACAAAGTTTACATTTCCACACTGTGAGCATTTGTAAAATTACACAACCCCAACTTGTTGTCTGTCCTAATATCAAGAAAAGAACACATGGTCGACCATTATGGTCAGTCTCATTCCATTACAAAGCGGCCAAAGACGAGTTTCTAATGAGATAACATAGGACGCAGTGGGCTATTTACTTGCTTTGCACGCAGTATGTTATCAACAGATATTATCATACTGATCTGGTATAGACATTATTTTAGGGCATCATACAGGAGGTATTGGTGACCTCGTAGACTATTTACGTTTCCTGGTCCTTTTAAAAGGAGAAAGATCTTGAAAGTTCGCAAATATACCTGAACTTTGTTTTCCGAAGTCTGCCACTTTTTGCATTTTGCTTGAGTATGAGGAAAACAATTGTTAAAATGTTATTGATGAAGATTTCCTGTCATCTGTATTTACTGTATCCATAATACGAATATTTGCCAGAAATTTTGAGTCAAACAAAATGGCAAAATCGCCAAGTTGGCTTAAAAACTTTCTCCTAGGCCAAGATACTAACCCTAACGAAAAAAGTCGTATTTGTAAAAGTTGCTTGCCTGTATGAGTCCGTCTGTTACTAGAAAGTAAGAACCGTTATGGGCGATTCATTGGTTAAAAATCGCCAAGTTGGCCTAAAAATTGTCTCCTAGGGCAAGATATTAACCCTAACGAAAAAAGTCGTATTTGTAAAAGTTGCTTGCCTGTATGAGTCGGCCTGTTACTAGAAAGTAAGAACCGTTTTGGGCGATTCATTGGTTAAAAATCGCCAAGTTGGTCTAAAAACTGTCTCCTAGGGCAAGATACTAACCCTAACGAAAAAAGTATTTGTAAAAGTTGTTTGCCTGAATGATTCGGTCTGTTGGTAGATAGTAAGAACCGTTATGGGCGATTCATTGGTTAAAAAAAATATTGATAAAAATATTGTATTAATATATGTACAGACCTATATTTTAAATCATAGCTCTTGAAATATTTTAAAATCTCAATCACTTTCCCTCTGTAAAAATATTAAGCTATCTTATATAGAATGAAATAATAGGACATTAAGTGATATTAAACAAAATGATTTATTTTTGGTAAAATATGAATGAAATGCATCATACCATGGTGACTCTTTATCAATTATTTCTGCTTGCTAGTAATAATTCATTCAAGAGAATATCTTCCTTGCCAGTATTAAAGAAGTACTTGCCTCAGTATGAGAAAGGTTTGGTTTATTAACCTCTTAACAATCGGATAATTTTCAAGAAAACAGTCATAAAAGTGTATATTTTTTATTTTAGAAAATTATATAAAAATAGGTGTACAAACGACATACGTATTCAATTTTTGATTTTCGATATTTTTAGATTGAACTTTTTAAAAATCAAAATTTTATGGAAAGTCAACATTCAGGCTTTTTTTGATTGAATGCTAGTTTCCCAGCAAGAATCGAAAATTTTAGAAATGCGTCTTTTAAACATTAAAAGAGAATGTTATTAATCTTATGTCTAATATAAATAAAGATTAGTTAATTTTTCTTGTGTGGTCAATTTCAAAGCATGAGATACAGAGGCCAAAGTCACAATCTGGGCAGTAGTACCGAGTTTGCTTCGTGCGTCTCTTATTGCTTTTGTCTCTTCTGGAACAACAAACTTTGCACTTCCTAATGAACATAATATTTAAAAATATATTTTAACACATAACACAAACCACGCGCATCCCACTGGGCCACGTGTAACTAAATAACTGGGCAAGCTTTGGGCTAAGATTGCAAAATACATATCACAAGTACTCATATTCGATTAGTGCTACCACCCGCTTGAAAATAATCTGCAATTACATTTAAAATAGACTATTACTGCCATCTGGTGTATACAATGAGAAGTAAAATAATTTCCAAGCAAAAGAAATGAATTGGTTTGAATCGTTTTGTCGCGTTTCTATTCAACACCCCAGCCCGGCAATATCACGGGCACGAGAAATAAAGGTCGGAACCCCAGCCCGTGAGTTTCATGGGGGCGAGAGTTAAGAGGATAAAAGGATGCAGATAAATTTTTTGTTGCATTAAATGAAGCAGATAAATACATTTTCTGTTTCATTTTCTGAAACGAATTCTTTTTCGTTTTAAAGAACAATCCAACAATTTGTTTTATAAATTTCAAATTCCATTTATTTAACGGAAATTTCTTTCCTTTTGTTTCGAACGAACTTAATTAATAGTCACCGGAATAAAACCGGGTCTCGTTATACTGCCCCGTTGTTCCATTCACGGAATTCCTCTTTTAATACTTTTGCCATAAATGAATATTTCCATACACTGCGGCGTCCTTCCAAGGTGGCCCACCCCAGCCGAGCACCGCGATAAAGAGAGTTTACCGTGCCATAAACCCCTATCGTCCTTCTCCCGACATTACCCGCCTGGTGATTCTTGCTCCACCCTAACCAGCGTCTCAGGAAATGAGACTACCGAATACCCTTTGCCTTTATGACCAGTCCCCAACGTGCCTCTGCCACGGTTTTGTGCGGCGTCAAAACCCCTAAAAATAACTTTCCCTTATAATAACTCCCTGCAGAGAAATTAATGCCTCCTCTCAAACTGATACCCATTAGCCGCGGAGATATGACTTAGTGGCAGGGGTTAGGGAACGGGTTCTGATGTTAGGGAAGGCAATTTCGAAAAGATGATCACGATGACAATATCTTTAAAGGAGATGATCTATTGTAATCTTGTTTGCCTCCTATCTTCCTGTTCGCCCCTTTTCCTTTAATGGGGGATCTCTGGAAGTTTTCGATCGCCGAGTGAATCTGCCGCTTTGATTTTGACCCTGGAGGACTGCGATCCTTTTCTGCCCGCTGGTTTTGTGGCCGATCTTTTAAGTGGCTCGGATTTTGATGGATCTTCGGTTTGGGATAATGGATCGTGTAATGGGAAATGGGGGGTCATGAGGTACAACGGATGATTTGGAAACCAGATTTCCATTTCGCTAGGTGACATTTAAAAGGGTGATTGCAAATCCTAAATTGCCGTGGCATCCGGAGTGAAATGCAGACGATAATCTGAATAAGATATGAATATGACTGTGAGCATCATTGTATTCAGCTGTTTCTGAAATTTGTACTTGTTAATCAGAATTTCATGAATAATTAACCCCAATTCAAAGTGGCAATACCTGTAAAAGTGTTCATCTATATTTCCGAATAGAAAATATACAATAATTCCAAAAAGAATTGACTTTTTTATAATAACTAAATTCATTTTTTAAAAATATTTACTAGCTCTTACCCGCGACATCGTACGCGTGGAAATTTTGATGTGTATATGTGAGAATTGACAGCCTAAATCACAATGTAAAATGTTATCAAAACAGTATGCATGCATAAATTTTCAACGTCAATTGGAGCAATGCAAAGACGTGAATTTTAAAGCTATGTTCTTGAATCTATATAGGTACTTAAAAAAATTTAATCGAAAATGATGAAAATAGGCAAAATGAATATTTACAGCAAGAAAACAAAATCAGCAGAAATGAGCAGGAAATATCGAATTATATTAGCACAAGAACAGCGCAAGAAAAAAAATTAATAAACCTTCCTTTAGAATAGTAAGATAATATTAAAATGAAAAACGGAAACGGAAAATAAAAACAAACGATTAGATTTTTTAAAAAAAATTTGTCCTGATGAAAAAGGCTTTCTGTCGGGAAATCATACAATAAATCACAAAAAATTCCATTAGATAAGATAATATTAAAAGAATACCGAAAATAGAAAAATGAAAACAAACGATTCAAAAAGCTCAGGCAGGTGTTTTCAGATTTTTTTTTCATTTTTTGGGCGGAAAATTCAGTTTTTAATCGATAAAATAATAACCATTCAATTAACCGGAATAAAAATTAGACCATGTTCTTCTGTAGACTATAGTCTATCTGTGTGCTAAATTTCATCCAATTACCTTCAGCCATTCTGGCGTGATTGATCCCCATCATCCATCCATCCAAACTTTCACATTTATAATAGATATATAAATTATTATATAAATGAAAAGATATTGAAATATATTTTTACGATATTTTTCGATTTTCTGAATGGCGTGTATTGTTTAGATTTAGTTGTGTATCTAATGGCTGGATTGATACTCGGGGCTGCTATATTATGTTCGGGTTGGTATTGCTACTCGATTGCATCTGATACTCAGTGCCTGATAGGTTGGTAGGTAACTGATTCTTTTTCCATTGAAGTGAAACTGGATATTCAGTGGGTATTAGTTCTCGCACTTACGCCGAGACTGAGTTGATACTGATACGAATCCGATTCCAAATCAGCTTCTTTGGAAGTATTGATAACGAAGTGCTTGCAGGGTTTTTTGGGTTGGTTTGTTTTTATTCGACAGTGATTGATGGGTGGGTAAAAAAAGGAGTGGGGAAAGTAAAAATTTTTTGGTGTTGTTTCTATAGAAAAAGGTGTAGACTCTTCAGTGGTTTGCGCACTGTTTCATGGGCTTAGGATCAGTAATGGCTGAAGTAAAATATTGATAGTAAAAAAAAGATTAGAAGGAAAGCTGCCATGCATATTTCAGTGTATCGTGTCAGAACATTATTTCTTGAACGTCCAAGCACCACGCGCTCTTGCGAGTTAAATTATATTTTTATACATTTTGATCGTTTCATCGAATGAGTCACTTTAATATTGCAAACGATCCAAAAAAAACTTTGTCCCACATTTATTGTTTAAAAAATTTCGCATTTCCTATTTATTTCATTTCATATAATCGCGTGCTCAAAATGACATTTTCCTAGATTTTATTTGCTGCAGTCATCAACTTATTTTTCAATCAGAAATTTGTAAATGCAATGACAACACATTATTAAAAACTTTTTTCCAGATGCTCGTGCAGATCATAAAATTTTTATTTTTGGCCTACAGAGTTTTGTTGGAGCCAAAAACCTCATCCCCCAAAACAACATCATGTTCTGACATGATAAAAACATCTTATGTACTATGAAGGGATGTCGTACTGGGTTATAATGACCTACTATTTTATAGTAGATTTATTTATATGGCATCACCTCATTGAAAACAGTTGAGAGTGAGAAGATAAACCAATCGATATCAGTCAAATCTAACAACTGATACCGAATCCCTGACACTATTAATCTGCACCAGTTTTGTGTATCTAATACTTTTGCATACCTGAAACAAAACATCAGGTTGATGCAGCATCACCCATCCTTAATGTACTCCAGATATGTTGTTGTATCTCATATTTTTTGGCTAATTAATGAATTGATCGATTTTCAATGGATCAAATTTTGATAAATCTTCATTTAATAATAGTTCATGCTAAGTTGAGGTCATAGGGATATTAAGTAATCAGATTTCCATTTCGGAAGTTCATTTTTATACGTGTGTTAACATCTTAAATTTTCGTTGAAACTATGCTTGAAATGAATACGATAATCTAAAACAAAAAATAAATATTGCTGAGATTTTTTTTTACATTTATTTGTTTCTTGATTTGCCTGATTGGTTGTTTAGAATCATAAGTTCTTATTTATAAAATGGTAATATCTGTGAGGGATTTAATTTCGACATTCTTGTTTGTAATATAATTTCTTTATTCTTGTTTGTCCTTTTCTTTTGGTTACTCCCTCAAAAAGGGGGAGGGGTAAAGGAGCAATCAAAATGAGGAATCTAATTCCTAAAATGGAAATTTAATACAGAAAGTCTCAATCAGAACAGACTTTATTCTTTAACCTGATCTTATTTCAAAAATGCTAGATTTCTTTTTTTTATTTGTTACTAATAATTAAAATGGGT
Organism: Argiope argentata; assembly: GCA_026289955.1. NCBI lineage: Eukaryota > Metazoa > Arthropoda > Arachnida > Araneae > Araneidae > Argiope > Argiope argentata. The sequence goes on along the minus strand of JAOUZG010052315.1, from coordinate 4,464,303 downwards.
TAAGTTTTTATTATAGATCTTTAGTATTGTATAATTGTTAGTGTAAATGGCGTGTTGAATTTATAGAATGGAATGAATATATGGAAAAAAATTAAAATAAGAAATAAAATTTCCGTTTTGTTGAATTAAATTAAAATGGAAGATTATGATTGTATACTTTTTACTGCTTTATATCACTATTAAGTGACAATATATGTCATACTTTAAATAACTTTTATTCTAATGCATGCTTTCAGTTTTTCGTCGATATGATAACCCAAATAATAAAACCAAATCGTTTTGAAAACATACGGCTTATTTGCTTGTAAATGCTTGGCATTGTTGGCAATTTTGGCGACATGGAATGAGATATTAAAGTAGATTTCAAACCATCTCGTCATCAGCCAAGAATGAAAACGTTATTATCATTGCTTTTAAAAATTTAATTTTATATATTAACTGAAAATTTAATAGATTAAATGTTTCCCAATAATTTTTTGATGTATTTGCGTGATCAAAAATGGAGTTTTAGAGAAACTTTTGAATTTATTATTTTTTTTGAATAAGAAATGAAAATTTAATTCATGTTATTGCTTTTATCTTAGTTTCAGCAATTTTTTGTTTTGCTTTGTTTTGAAATAAAACCAAGAAAAATAATCGTTTGCTGAAGCGCGCTCGAGTTGTCTTTTCAAATTTTTACTGAGAAATCTACCCTATTTAATTGCGCCATCCAAACTGTACATCAAAAACACTGAAATAAAACAGCGGATTATTTACTTTTCAAGGAAATGCTCTTTCCAATTTAGTCATGATATTAAAGAAACAAATTATTGTTTACTCCCCCTCTCTTAATTTCGCCTTTTCGACATGTAATAAAAGAAATTGTTAAAAGTCGTCTGCATGAAAGGTGAAATAAGTAAATTGCTATCTTAAATTCCGTAAAAATTATTCATTCTTCTTTAAAAATAATTTTTTCTTTTTTTTTAAAAAAAATTTTTTCCTCTCGGAGCAATTGCTGGAGAATTATTTTTCCCGCGCCGAGAAAACGTTATCAAACTTTTCCCTTTTCATAAGAATAATCCGCATTCAAAGTTCCACACAATAAAGAACATTTATTTTCAGGACCCTCATTATGTAATCGCAGCTTTCCTGAGCAAACGATTCTCTTTCATTACGAATAAAAATGGCGCAGAAAAAAAAAAGAAGATAAAAGAAAAAGAAAAAAAAAACGAATGAAGCTTCCAAATAACAGACGGGGAAAGTAGGCAATGCTTAATTACGCTTTACCCAAACTCCTGTAAACAAATTTTCTGCGTTGTAACATCCAAACGGTATAAGATTGGGCTGCCTTAGGGCTAAATTGGAAGCCAGAGGATTTAGTTTTACATTTTGTGCCTCCCGCTTCCAATGTTTCCCTCCACATTTATTTTATTTGCCCTGAAAACTTTTTTTCCCTTCTCCCTCGCTTAACCTTCCGTCGTATTTTGTTCCCGTTTACATCCCCAAAACACCCCCAGCTATGAAGCTGTTTCTCGTTCAATATGAATGTGTGAGTATAAATAAAATATGAGGTTTAGGTTGTATCTCGAAATTCTAGATTTTCTTCTTTTTTTCATGCTGTGGTGTTGTTATTAATAATATGTTCTCTGTCGGTGATCCCGGCACTAAATCACTGCCCCCCCAACCCCCTTTTTATTATATTAGGTTACGGAGATACGTCTATATGAAATCCAGTGTCTAGATACGTTGCATGATTTTTCTTTTGGAAAAAAAAAGAAATTCTTTTTGTGCCGTTTTTGAAATTACTGGTTAGTAGTGTAAAATCATTATCATGTCAGATCATGATGTTGTTTTTGGGATGAGGTTTTTGACGTCATCGAAAATCCGTTGGACAAATAATTGAAATTTTAATATCTGCATGAGCATCTCAAAAAATCAGCTTTTAATAACGTGTAACCATTTGCATTTATAAAAGCTCTAATTAAAAAATAAGTTAATGACTACAGACAATAAAGCTTGGAAAAATGTCATTTTGAGCGCGTGATTATATGAAAGAAAATAAATAGGAAACGTGGTATTTTTTTTAAACAATCAATGCGAGACAACACTTTTTTGGATCGTCCGCAATATTAAAGTGACTCATTCAATGAAACGATTAAAATGAATAAAAATATAATTTAACTCGCACGAGCACGTGGTGCTTGACCGTTCAAGAAATGATGTTCTCACATGATACATTGAAATATTCGTAGCAGATTTCATTTTAATCTTTATTTCATTTTATTCTTTAATTTGCTAAAGGTTTGAAATTTTATAAATATATGCACTCTAATATATATCCTTTTTTTAACTCAATTTTGACAAACCAAACCAAAATTCTAAAGTTTTCGATATTATATATTTTTTAATTTTCGATAATTTTTGAAAAAAAAAAAGATTATTTAGTTTGAACCGTAACTGACGATATTTTGATGACACATTTCCCCCTCAATGGCTGTTATAATATGATAGAAAATTAATATATTTCTATCCTCAATAATTATGTAACAATCATGAAACTCAAGGTTTTAAAGCCTTGAAGTCAAACATAATGTTTCCCCTTACGAATTCATCAATTTCTATATAAAAATATTACTATTATAATAAAAACAATAAGCTAATTATCTTTCTAAATCAATAAATATTTAACAAAGTATATAACTTGCAGCTTCGGACAGAACTTACGGTCTAATATTATTTTGTACATACTGTATCGTCCAAATTAAGGCCTTACATCAGGAACACCCTTTCTGAGAATAGTACAACGCAAAGACCATCCTTAGTTTATGTACAGAAATAATTAACTCCTTAATCCTTTTCTTTATAATAGAACTCTCATTATCTCGTTAACAGTGGAACAATAATTAAAATCCCCTCGCTCACAGTGGATGCGAAATACCTCGAGCATATAATCGAAAGATATGATACATGGTTGCCGCAATGCGAGCTAAATAAGCACTCGACCCACGCTCTAATAAAGAGCCTTGTTCATTTTCCAGTGTCATTTCTATTGTGCAACGTCAACGGTCTGCGCTTATTAGCGTTCCAATTATGATCGCGAGATGGCGCTGCTGAGTCGAAAAAGCTGACGGCCTCGCATTTTGATGAAATTAGTGATATAAGGAACTTGGAGGTTAGTTGTAGGTATGCTGCTGGAAAATTGTGAGCAAAGTGAATTTAAATTCGAACCGGTGTGCAACTTTTATAATTTATTTTTTCACATTTTTACCGTAAAGAATGAAAAGAAAGTTACTTTTAACTTTTATTTAAACTGTTTTTGAATTGTTTGCTTCAAATTTATTATGTTGGAAAAAAACACATCCAAGTTTTTATCGTGATGCAATTATTTTTAAATTAACGAATATTTACTTAAGAATATGTTTTCCTAATTTCGTTTTTCTTTAAAATTATGCATAACAATATTTAGTTTGGGATTTTATTTTATCAAAAATTGATTATTTATTTATTTATTTATTATTTTATTTATTTATTTATTATTATTTTATTTATTTATTTATTATTATTTTATTTATTTATTTATTATTTAATTTATTTATTATTTATTTATTTATTTATTTATTATTTACTTATTTAATTTATTAAGCTAATAAATGGATTTTAATTGCATAATTTAAAATAATTGATCAATTTTGTACAAAATGATTCGATAATTTCATTAAGGAAACGACTGCTAAAATATAATTTTAATTGTGCATGATTTTTAGTATCTCTAATGTATATTGCTAGTTTTTAATAGAATGCATAAAATATCGAATATACTCCCCTTATTTAAAATTTTTAAAAAATGACAATTTAGTTAGATTCTAAAAAAAAAGAATCTGTTTATCGAAAATACACTTCAAATTGATATTCTTAGTACAATATAAGCAAAATATGTTTTTATTTTTATTTTTAACTGTTATTTAAATAATTAATGCAACTATACATAACTTCTTACTAAATTAATAAAACTAAATTTCAAATCTACAAGAACCGATTCCTGACAAGAAAACTCGTAAGATATTGGCAGAAATACTCTCTTTTTACTAGATTTTATGAAAATAAAAAAAAATTTACCCAACATCTTATGCAACAACATCGTTAAGAATATTAATTATTTGTTGAAATAAAAATATAATTATTTAATTGCATTGTTGCACAAAACGACATTCACTAACCCACTAACCATAAAATAGGCTTATTTGAAAATATTATGGTTTAGGAACCATTGCTTTAGATTATATAAGAAATAAAAATATTTATTTGATATTATTGCTATTATTATTGAATCATTGCATTTTAAGTATGGAATTTAATCAGCAAAGCTTAAATTATTAAACATATTTACGTTATTTTTGCTTTTTATTGAAATTATTTGATCGCAAAAATATTTATTTATTTAACTTGCTATTATTTCTTGATGAAAAAGTATTGAGATTAACACACATATTTGAAAGTCAGAATATGTCTATTAATACTACTATTTTGAAAAGATCTTTTTAATAATGAAATTATTATTTTTTTCTTGATTTACGAATTGTAGTTAATTAGAGATTGGATTTAATCATTGTACTTATATCTTCAAATATTTTAAATTTCTATTCATTTTTATTCAAGTAGTCATACCTATAATTTATCGTCATTGCATTGTTATGAACACATTTTAATGCATACTCTCAGTAAAAATACCATAAATAAATAAATGGAAAATTGATGGCAGAACCTTTTTGTTTAAGATGTCAAAGCCACAAATTTTAAAAAACATGTTCTTAGAAATTCTTGTTATGTTAGAATGGCGTAGGGTATAAAAAAATGAAAAAATTCCTATTCCTATCTTGAGCAAGATAATACTAGCTTTTCAGCTTTCGTCAACCATACAGCAAAAGATTTTTTTTAAAAATCGTCTGCAGCCTTTTCTGTTTATGACAATCGAGAAACAAAATTATCATTGAATGGGGCGGGGGGAGATAGAATTAAGTTCCTTAATTCTTCAAGTGAATGCGTATGAAAAGGGCGGCAATTATCTAAGAACCATCCGCTTAGAGCTGAAACAAGAAAACAAAGAGAATTAATGAGAGCTTTAATTCATAAAAAAAAGTTTAGTCGCCCGACAGAGATGCTTATTGTTTAGTTGAAAAGGGGGGAGGCTGCTGTCATACACAGTTCACGCCCTCTGCAAACGAGGCTACGAATTTAAAACAGCAAACGACATTTTATTTTAAAAAATAACGTCGAGAGACTTTGTAGAATGCTTCCTTTTTTTTAAAGCATTTTGTTTGCAATGAATGATATTTTCTTTATTTGTTTCACTTTCTAATGCAGTTATTTTTCATCAAAAATTATAATTAATGCTTTTTGGATTTAAAAACATCATGAAAATAGAGTAACAGCAGCAACAACAAAAAAAAATGGGAATAAGAGTTTCGTAAAAGTTATTCTTCATTGTTCGTAACCGTACCGATCAAAAACTGTAATATGCACTTGTTGTTAGCGAAATATATCATTTCTGATTAATAGAATTTTTTTTAGAATGCACCTATAAATTGGACAGATTCCAAAGATTTCAGCTATATTTTTTTTTTCTTTTTCAGGCATTGTTTTTTTATTTTATTCCGATTTAAAGTTTCTAAAATAAGTTTAATCTTTCTTTAAGTGTATTATTTTGCAGTTGTGTATTTTACCGCTTATGAAATATGTGAGGATCTTTTATATATTATAGTTCATACATATCGTAATATTTCTTGCTTTAGAAAATATAGATTTACTAAGAAATATTCCGAGTCACAAATATTTAGTGCATTAGTTATGATGACTAATTAAAATAAAAATGGAATTGATGACTTTTTATTATTATGTATATTAAATTTCTTCCTTTGAATTGGAATTAGTTATTTAATAAAAATTTTAGTAGTTCGGTGGACTATCAAAGATGCTTATATAAAGATGCTTGTTTTATTAAAAAGGAAGAAAATCAACCTTAAAAAAAGAATTTCGTGTTTATTGAGAATTTAAATCAACAAACATTGCCATCTAAAAAAAGTAGCCAGATATTCGTAAAATATTTAAATTATTTTTGCGTACTTTTCTAACTATGTGTATTATTTACAATTTGATGTAACTATAATGTTATGTTAATATGATGTTTGTTGCATAATAGTTTTAATGATATAGTTATTTTTATCCATGACTGTAATTAATATTTTTCATGCATTTAAGTTTATTTTAAATTAAGAGTGAGCGACAAAAAAAATGGAAGTAAGAATTTTATCAGAATTGTTCTTTAATCTTAATAACATGACCAATCTTTAAAATAAAATAATTTTGATTGTATATCATTTTTTAAAACACAGTTGATTGTCGTTTTACCTTGATTTTACTGGCTATTTGATGAAATTGTTTATCTTTTAGATTTTAAAGAGAAAAAACCCAAATAAATAAATTATCTTAATCATGTTGTTTCAAAAAAATTTGTTATTTATGTTAACTTTTTTCACTTATCGTCAGCTAAAATATCATCTGCGCAAAAACTTCTTTGTTTTGTTTTGCCACCATTTTTTTCGCAGTTATAAAGAGTTTGTTAGAACTTTTGGATTGACTGGAGATATTTTCACACAAATTAAAAGTTCTCTATTAATGGATTTTTTTAATCATTATTTTTTCTGTAATTTACTTGAATTCTGAAATGAAGTAATTCCGCTTTAGGTAATAGTACAAGAAAATAAATATTAAAAAAATAAACAAAGATCAGAAATGCTTACAAAATAATCGGTTGCCATAGTTACCCAGTAGATTAGACTTCTTCAGTGGAAGATAACGGTGTTTTCTTTTGCAAACGGAAACAAGGTACGAAATTCCCAACGACTAGAAAGTTAAAAATTCGACCAACTCTTCCTCCCTTTCGAGGTTTGTTTTTCTTTTTTTCTTTCTTCATCCCAAACGCACAAAGCACGTTGATTTCGGAGAAAACTAACTTTTCAAAACAAACGTGCCATTGAGTTAGTGAGGGTGTACGAATTCGATTGCGAAATTTCCTCTCAACTTCACTCGGTTAGAATGGGGGAAAAGGTATCGTCTGCTTTTTATTTTCGCTCTTCTTTTTATTTATTTTTCTTACTTCCAGTCTTCAGACCAGATTTTTCTTTTGAAGTAGCCTTTTAATACACGAAAAGGATCGCTTTCTCCTCTCATTTCTTTCAAGGAGAGTTGAGTTGTGAGTCGATGCCTCAATTGGTGTGAGACTATCTTCTTTCTTTCTTTTCTTTTTTCTTTCTTTTTTTTTTCTTCTCTTGTTTTTCAGACTTCTCAAACAAGCAGCTCAGAATGAAAGTGGTACCTTAAGATAAGAATACAAACGTGACTTCGAAAAAGTTTACATTCGTCTTTAATCTCAATGCTCAAGACATACATTTGTTATGTCCAGCAGATGCAGTAAAGAATAAAACTAGAAATATTTGAAAGTAGTTCGATTTTTGCCTTCGATTTTTTTTTCTAGCAATTTCTACGTCTTAACTATAAATAACAAAAATTGGACTTCTTGGAATGTTGCCAAAAATTAATAAAATTAAATAAAGAATTAATTAATTATTCGACTTAAATAATTTTTTTTTCTTTATTAGCAGCAATAAAATAATTTTTTTCCTCAATATGGTAATGATTTTTAAAAATAAATGATAATTTGTTTTCCCAAACGCCAAATGAAAACACATTTCTGTGTGTATGAGTGTTTCATTCCAAATATTATGTTCTACAGTTTTAGATTCTTGCAACTGCAATTTTTTTAAACATGCTTTTAGAAGTGGGGAAAAAAACGATTAAGTTGAAGATTTAATTATGTTTTTAGTGTAAAGTAATTAAAACTATCTATTTTTATGCAATTAAATATTTTTTTGAGTATCACATATATATCTCTGATTTATGCTTGATAATTCTATTGCTAACTAAATTAGTAAACTTCGATATTTAATTATTCAGTATTCTAATTTTAACTACAACGGGGCATTTTATGTAAGAATCATTCTCTTAATGATATACAAAGAATTTCAAGTAAAATTTACCAGCAGTTTTACCGTGTCCATGGTTCAAATGTTTGAGAAGAATATGATTGATGTTGAAGAATTCTATTGTAGGTGGTTGATCCAAAATAACTTTGTACTTTAATAACTTAATAAGAAAATTCGACTTAAAATTCGTTTCAGTTTTTGAGCGAACAAATTCGCTAAAAAATTAACATACAGTCTGTTATAAAAAAAGACTAAGTTTATATTGTATTATATTTCATGATCATCTGAGTTACCATTTTATACTTAAACCAGTTCGTTCAAGAGCGATATAAATAAGGTGAACTTTTCGGCCATTTTTTTCTTTGTTCGCTCAAACACCTTATTTTCGAACGTTGTCTTTATTATTCGAAATCCCCCCTCCCTTCTAGTTTCTTTTTTTCTCAAAAATCAACGGTTCCATCGGATAGCGCTCCAAGAAGACTTATTTCATTTTGTTTTCATTTATTTTCAGGACAATTCTTTCTTTTCCTTCTGTTTTATTTATATATATCGTCCTTGCATCCCTGGAGAATACAGATGGAGAATCAATTTTTGGCAGCACACCCACCCTACCCCGGTTGCTATTGATTTGGTGTATTGTATCCCTCTTTCGAACCTTTTATTTGGCTCTTATCTGTACCCTTTTCTTACTGTTATTCTTTTTTTTTTTCTTTTCCTGGCCCATCTCACTCCCCTTTTGCTCGGTGCCTTCTTTGTTTAGATTTGCTGTTGTTTCGATACAGGTTTTATCCAAAGTAATTTTCGCCCTATTCAGAGTTGGTGTCACCCCGCTTCTATCCTGGCAACTTAGTTGAGTTTAGCAATTTATGTATTTCTAAGAGCAATTTAAACGAATTGAATGATGTTTAAGTTTCCTCCTTTTTTTCTTCTCCATCTCCCAGTTTATTTGCATTTTTATGCGTGTTAGAATTGTCTTCTTAAAATCTCCTGCTAATGCATTCAGTCGAAAAATATAAGTTGTCAGTTTTAGCTATTTGCTATCCTAATACCTCGGTTACGTCCTGAAATTTCTGTATTTCTAAAAGAATTTTAAAGTATGGAATGATGTTTAAGTTTCAATCGGTTTTTTTTCTCAGTTTACTTGCATTTCTTCTTATAATAGAATTAGAATTGTCTTCTGAAGATCTCCTGGTAATGCAGTTTGTCTTATGCTTTACAAAATCTGAGATGTCTGTGTTAGTTCTTTGCTCCCTTAAAACCTTGGTTACATCCAGAAATTTCTGTATATCTGAGAAGAATTTAAAAGTATGTAATGATGTTTAAGTTTCAATTCTTTTTTTTCTTAGTTTACTTGCATTTCTTCTTAAAATAGAATTATTATTGCCTTCTCATGATCTCCTGGTAATGCATTCTGTTTCATGCTTTACAAAATCTGAGATGTCCGTGTTAGTTCTTTGCTCCCGTAAAACCTTGGTTACATCCAGAAGTTTCTGCATAGCGGAGAAAAATTCAACAGAATGTAATGATGTTTAAGTTTCAATCTTTTTCCTCAGTTTATTTGCATTTTTATGCCCTTAATTTTTTTCTTAGTATGTTTTAATCTCTGTGCGCACAATAGTATCTAAAATAACAGTATTAACTATTCTCTGGAACACTGTTTTTTATGTAGAGTAGCTTTTAATTTTTAAGAGAATTTAAAATAATAGTATTATGCTATTTATCCATCTTTTTCTATGTAAGTTTAAATTGTCGTATTAAAATATTCTTCGCTATATTTTAGACGTTAATGTTACCACCAACTATTCTGGTAGTTGGTTATATTAAACAGTTTCTGTATATTTAAGACAATTTGAAGAAATGGATTGATGTTAAATTTCATTCTTTTATTTTTCGATTTATCTGCATTTTTATATTTTTTAGAGTTGTTGTCTTCTTAAATTTTCCTTGTAAACCATTCAGTCCTGTGACTCGGAATGATATCTAAGATATTGGCACAACGTTTTTGCTGTCCTAAAATCTCTTTTAACCCAAAAATTTCTGTATTTCTTAGAAAATTTATAAGAATGAGAGGATATTTAGACCCCCATCCAGTTTTTCTGCTTTTTTTGTCTGTATTAAAACTGTTTTCTAAAAAATTAATTTTTTAACGCGTTAAAAAATTATTTTTTAACACATACAGCCCTGTGCATTCCAATGGTATTTTAAGAGCTAACACGAAACATACAATTGTAATTTATCTCAAATTGAAATCGTGTGCTCTTAGGAGAAAATTAACCGTATGTAATAAATTATAAATTAGGATTTCTAATTATATTAGGTCTTTATAAAATAATTTCTGTTTGTATTATGTATATTAAAATACATAAAAAGTCTGAGGAGACTCATACACAAAAAAATTAATATGTTTTTGGCAATGAGAGCACAAAAAAATTATGCAAATATAAACATTTGTTAAATATGTTTGTATCGTGTCGTAATTCATTCCAAATGATTGCTTTCATTTTGATTAGTGACAAAGTATTTATTTTTTTAATCCTGTATTATAATAAGGGTTACAAAAAAAAATTCATAAGCTTAACTTCCATAAAGCAAGGCTACATGGAGGATAGTTGATCATTCTATTCTAACACTGAAAATAAAAAGAATTGCAACTACTTTTCTAACAAAAATAAGGCATCCACAAATAGTTGTACAAAATGGTCTCCTGAAATGTATGTTGGAATCGCTAAAACTCGAGAAATAGTTAACGGATATTAGAGATATTTATACCATTTTGCAGAGAATTTATTGGGGAAGGTTTTAGTACATTAAAACCATATTAGAATAAAAAGGGTAGTTTTCTTATTTTGATTTTAACTTATCGACGCATGCGAGAGAATCTTAAACTAAATTAATTTAAATATAATAGGTCGAATTTATAAAATTATAAATAAAATATGGAATAAATAGAGCTTCAGGTTTAAAATTCCATAAATTTAAATTCTTAATCGAATATTAATTATAAAAATCAACCTGACTAACAAAGCTTGATAAAATGCGATTGATAAAAATTTATGTAGCAATCGTATTTATTAACGCAGTTTCAGACTTGACGGTGCCATTTTTAATTGTCTTTCTAAACACTAGAAAGAAAAGACACGCATACAAAAAAATAAATATCCCACCTATGAAGCACTACTCTCTATGTAACTTTAACCACGTGGGGGTTGTCTAGAAGTGGGGTGGGAAACCAGAAAAAAAAACAGAATAAACAAACATATGTGTTGAAAAAAATCCCACCACTCTCCTGTTTTTTTTTTTTTTTTTTGGAAAAGGCCAAGCGATTTCCTTTCCACGCATTTTATTTCCATCTGGGAATGGAGCGCCATCTAGTGGCCACCGTCGCCTTAATCCGTGACCCAGCAAACAAAAGGAAGAGCAGCGTTGAGTGGTTAAAGTAAAGTAGGCTATGGGATTTCAAATGGAAACTGAAAGTGCTGAAAGAAAAATGGGGTTTTGGTTTTGCAAGGGTCCTCCGGGAAGCATTAAATCGCGCCGTGAATTTCCGAAAGCTGTTGTAATGCCTGCATCGCTTCTGATTTTGCTTGCAACATTCTGCCTCGGATAGATCTACTTCCTTTGTTATCTGCAGTTGTAGTTACAGTTTTCCGCCATTTTTCTTCTCCCCGCCCCCATTTTATGAATGAGTGCTTTTTTTTATCGGTATACATAGTCTGCATTAGGAGTTAAAGAAATAAAAACAACAAAAAAAAGCACACTCGCCAATGACGAATTTTATTAACGATTTTTTTATTGCACATGTCACAGTTGCAGTTACTTATGTATCAAAATTTTTTAAAATTTTCATTTAGTAAAAAAATTGTGCCTTGTAATTAATAAAAATACCTTATGTAAATGGCAAATATTTTTATATTTTCTTTGTTTTTGTTGCTAATTAATATCATTTCTTGTCTCCTCATATATTTTCTATATTTATAAGTTGAAAATGAATTTAACAAGTTTTATTTCAATAAGAGTTTGAAGAAAATACATTAAAAAAATATTTCAAAAATCCTTATATATTAGTGTTTTGACAATTTTTTGCATGCAAATATCTTGTGAATACATATATAATGATTTTGAATTCTGTTCTTCAAATCTGTTTTGCAAATTTAATCCAATCAATATTTTTGTGATTTATAATTATTTTATGAAAAGATAAGTTTTGAGTTTAGGAAGATTTATTTTTCAATTTTTTGAAATAATATTTTTTTAATTGAAATTTACACCATTTTCTCCACAATTAGCCGCTAGATGGCTCTAGTTGTGAATTAAAATGTTACATAACTATACCGAGCTCCAAATTCACTATAATCAATTGCAGATAATCGTAATTATTTGCAGTTATCTTTAATTCATAATTATATTTTAAAAGTACATACTTCTTAACCGAGGACTTGAGACTGCTATTTTTAATCAATCATACTCTTTTTAACATTTAATGTAAAAACTATATGGAATTTCCACTTTTTGGTTTTATAATTATTAATTATGGCAACTACTTTTATCCTACATTTCTACATCTTTTTCCTGAAATCAAACGAATTTCAAAGGAATTTAAATACATGCGAAATAATTTTTTTTCTCTCAAAAAACTTCCTGTTGCGTTAATAATTTTTCATGATTTTGTTTTCAGATTCCTCTTTAAATTTTCATTATTTTGTCACATTTATTTTATAAAGAAAGAATTGAATCATTTAATGCTAAAAGTATTTATATATTTTTGAAAATAAATATGCAATGCTTTTGGAAGCAGTATATCTTAAAAAAATGTTCTAATAAGACCCAAGACTTTGCTTACATTGATGTTAATAATCGATTAGTCATTTTAATTTGGTATAAAGAATTTTTCTTATTATTTTAACGTAAAGACTGCTCCGAAGGTAGTATTTATATCAAAGTTTTTAAAGTCTTTTATGAAATTATTATATCCAATTGCTTGGTTCAGGTATTTTCTAAAGCAGAAATATTTATGGAATTATCTATTTGAATATTGGGATGAATTATTAAATTTCTACTTTTAATTTAACTTTTTAATTTCATTAATCGAATGAATTTTAATCTTAAGTCTACTTTTATCCTACATTGCTATATCTTTTTCCTGAAATCAAACGAACTAAAAAGGAATTTAAATACATGCGAAATGATCTTTTTTTTTTTTTTTTTTCAAAAAAATATTTGCCATTTTTTATCTCTTAGAAGTGTTAAGTGTTATATTCGACTTATTTTTATTTATTCGTTTCCTCGATAGAACAAGCTATGAATCTCACAATAGTGGACAAAAGCAGTTTTATTTTTAAAGAGTACAAAAATATAAAAAAAATATTAAAAAAAAATAACACTCAGACAATGAGTCGGAAACTCTCACAAAATTACTTAAATGTTGCTAGGTGATGATAGATAAAAGAAATGTATTCTAAATATCATAAGTGCTGTCGACATATTTATGGAATTAATAAGTGTTATTAAATATCATGAGTGTTAAACTTATTTTATGGAAACTTTGTATCTTCAAATTTGTATTTTTCAAAAAAAATTTTATAAACATTAAATTAACATCTTTTACATTTTGTTTTCATCCCCATATTGGAAAATAAATCTTTTTTTGTCATGTTAGATTTATTTTATTAATTAACGGTTTTAACTATTAACACTTGACCTTTAAATCTACTTAAATTTCCTGACTGATTGGCCCATCATTTTCACATTACTTGTTATTTTAATTTCAATAGTACGAGGCGTCTCAGAATCTGAAGGATTTCTTTTTTTATTTTAAATTAATTAATATTGTCGGCTCATTGTAGATCGAAGTATTTAATTTACTTCTACAGAAAAAGAAGTAGAAATAAAACGCAATTGCTTGTATAGTCAAACATATGATAAAATTGGAAGAAAAAATCATTTTCAGTTTGCGTTATATGCGTCAAATGTTATATATCAATTTAATTTTGTAATACACTTCCTATTTTACAACAGGAAGTGGATATGAAGTCGTAGTTCAGCCTTATTAGATGCCATGCGCTATTAATTTTGTCACATGACTATATTATGCGCAATTACTTTTGTCTTAAGATTATATGCGCAATTACTTTTGTCTCAAGATTATATCATGCGCAATTATTTTTGTCTCAATATTATATCATGCGCAATTATTTTTGTCTCTAGATTATATCATACGCAATTACTTTTGTCTCAAGATTATATCATGCGCAATTACTTTTGTCTCAAGATTATACCATGCGCAATTACTTTTGTCTCAAGATTATATTATGCGCAATTACTTTTGTCTCAAGATTATATCATGTGCATAAGTTCCATTTGAAAAAAAAAAGGAGTCATCAAATAGACTAACAGAAATGTTGAATTAAAAAAAAATATTATAAAATAAAAATGCGAATTTTGAATGTAGTAAAACCAAATGATCTGTAATTATAAAAGCAATTAAAATGCAAATATATTTTTGTTATTTCCAGATCTAGAACTTGTTATTTTTACCTTAGTGTAAAGCTTAACTGAAATAATAATAATAATAACTACATGTTTGGATGTATGAATGCATTCCAAAACTGCGACCTACTAGCGGAAAAAAAAATCTCCAGTTACAATCACAGCTAAAGGAGAAGTCATTAATTATGCTCCATTACTCTGTTTAGAAGGGAGACGAATGAAAAAGAATGAAACGGGAAAAATATCTTTTCCTCTTTTCGAATTAAAAAAAGAAAGAAAGAAAGTGAAACTCGAAAAACAGAAAATTACGTTCATAGTCGTCGAAAAAGAAAAAAAAAAAAGGAGTGTTCTTACTTTAACCGGAAATGAATATTGCACCAAAAGTTGTTTTTATTTATAAGATTTGCGGAAGGGAGAAAGTTTCTCAATTAGTAGTGGCAACTGTGGAGCTATTTAATCCTCGTATTTGAAGGGAAAAACAATTGCCGGGAAAAGTATTGTTATCATACAAATACAAAAACTAAATAAAATGGAATTAAAAACAAAATAGGGGGCCTCGAAAATTCCTTCCTTTAATTTTATCACTTCATGCGATCCGTTGAAGCGTACTGTAAATTCTTTTTGCTTTTCCCCCAACCTTTCGGAATTACGCATAGAAGATGAAAAATCAACGCTTCTCTGAAAAACACCGCACCGTGCTTAAATTACTTCGGTTTAAAGAGTAAAAAAAAGGGGGGGGATTTGAACAAAAAAAAATAGATAAATAAGTGAAAAAAAATAAAAACGGAAAACCATCAGCTTTCTTGGAGTCCGGGCAGAAAAAGTAATGAGAAAGTCAGTGCGAATGAAACACTAGTTTCTTTTTCCCTATTTTTTTCCCCTCCTATCCAGTAGGGTTATTTTTTTGGCCCCTTTTTAAGCTGCAAACTTTAAAAGTGGAAAGTTCATTGTTGTACAGCTGTTTCATTTTGTCCGAGTCGACGAAGTAATTCTTTTGCGAAAGAAACGCAATTTAAAATTTTCCCTTCTTCGTCAAGAAAAGTTTTTAGAACTTCTGTATATATATGTGTGTGTGTGCGGGATAGGGAAAAGAAGAAAAAAAAAAAGAACACTCCAACTTCGACTTCCACCGTTTTGTCTGTAAGATATCGTCTGCGTGTGCACTACTTTATCGTCAGGGACGCCTCTGTGTTTTGAAGTTGTTCCAAACCCTGCAAAAAGTTTTAGTAAAAGAAAATGGCATCGAGTCGCAAATGGGTAAGAAGGGAACACTCTCAGAAGAAGAAAAGAGAGAGAAAGAATTCGAACTTAATTTTCGAAGACAATCTCGCCATTTTTATCCAGCGGTTGAAGAGACGAAAGATTTAGTTTGGTCGAACAATTTAATTGAAAAAAGTTTGTGTTTTTGTTCTAATGCTTTTAGAAACCTTTTAGTTCGCTTTTTTTCCACTAGAGGAATAGGTTGCTTGCTTTCATCGTTGGCAGATGATTTGGCGTAAGCGATTTTAAAAGCTCAGCTGTCAGACGATCTGAAACGGTTTGTGAACTGGCTGAAAGCTGAAATGCATCTCTTAAAAATGTGTTTTAATGAATCAAAGATTCTTAAAATTCTCCCAAATGTAAAGAAATAATAAGAAAGGCTGCCACAAATTTAATGGGGAGGTAGTACAAAAGTTACTGTTTACATTATATAAAATATCACGGAACATTGTTTACCAACTTTAATGGAAGGCTAGCTTTACAGAAACAAGTCTTTTCGCAATGGGAGATGGATTTAGAAGCGCAGAAAGTGCTACTTTCTGTATCTCAGAATTAAATAACAGAAAAAGTGGCATCATGTAAAATGTATATCACAGATTTAGTAGAAAGTAATTCTTAGATGTTTGTATTACATTATAAGTCATACCCATCATTACAAATATATTATTAAGAAGTAGTACAAATATATTATTAAACGGTATTATTCTGTAGCGACTGAATGTATATGAACCCGCGAAGCTGGGCCTGTAGCCGAGTAACATGACCACTATACCAAAAGTCGACTTCGGTATCGTAGATTTTATCTGGCTTATAAGGCTAGCGCCACAGTACAGTAAATCTTTTCGCGAATATAAAATTTAATAAATCTTTTTGCGATTATAAAATTTATTAGATCTTTTCGCTTTGATCTTTAATAGATCTTTTAGAAATAGAAAAATTTATTTATATGAATTGATTTAATATGTTAGCCTTTATTCATTGTAACTAATTTGATTTAATATTTTAGCCTTAATTCATTGTAACTTTATTCATTGTAACGAATTTGATTCTTTTATTTACATTTATTTCTATAATCTTGCATAATGTTTTTGCAGTTCCCATATCAACGGTTGATCTTACAAAATTAAATATTCATTTAATTTTGTAATTATATTATATTATATAGTGATTTAGTTAATAAATACGATACAGTACATGTAGTTTTCAGAACCATTCTGCTTTATCATTCATTTCTATTTTAAAGAATGCGGTCGAATTTCAGTTTAAAAAAGTTTTTCTTTTCCATTTAAAATTTCGGTATAAAATTAATTCTTTTATTGATAATATGTAATAATATTATAAAAACGAAACGAAGTATGTTATAAAAATATAAATATGTTATAAAAATGTAATAAAAAAACTTAAAACACTGAAATGTTTCCCTAACGTTTTATTGACTTTAGCATGTATCTTATGCATGGAAATATCTGTAATCATTCCAGTTTTATTTATAGAACCGGTTTTATTTAAAAACGTATATCTTTCATAAAAATTTTCACTCTTTTTGTAAAGATTAGTATGTATGATGTTTAACATTTTTTTTTAAAAAAAATCTGTTTTCTTTTTCGTATTGTTTCAAAGGCTTTTAGCATTTCTTTCTGGGTAAACGTATTAATATCTTCCGTATTATTACCTCATCTCTAAGATATTCCACTATCACAATGCCTTCATCTATGTTTAAAAAATTAGTTAGTTTTATACTTATTACTCTGTTTAAAACATTGTTAGAGTTGAAATCGTTAGATTGTTAGAGTTAAAATCGTTGATCGCTGAGAAAAAATTTTTGATCTGATTACCGGTTGAAAATTTTAGATCTCGTTGGGTGTGTTAAAAATAAGAAATATTAGAATGTTGTGTATTTGTTTAATCATGTATAGATAATCTACCAAATAAATAATTTGCACCTGAAATTTTCTTACGAAATTATATTTAAATAAACACAAAATAATAGAAATTTCATACCCCATTTCACTTCAGTGCTTAGTTAATTCTTTTTTTTGCCTGCCCGATTTCACTATAGGAAAGAACAAGTATAAAAATTCTGCAAAGGTAAATGGATATTCCCATTTTTTCTCCTTTTCTTTTCCCTTTTCACTTTTTTTTTTTGCATTTTCCCTTCGTTAATGCCAAGTGCAGTGGGGAAAAAAATATACATAAAAATAAGGAGGTGGGGATGCAAGAGGGAGAAAGAAGACGTAAAGGACGATAATAATAATATAAGAAAAAGACGAGTGGGGGGGGAGCAATTCTAGATAATTCATTAGCAGACGAAAATCTGCTTCAGCACTGTTGATCTAAATTGAATGAAGCGTTTCTACAGTAAATGAGGCAAGTCCCTGTTAGCGACCAGCTTGGAGTCAGGGGGGACAAGGGGGGTTGGAGATGGACCGACCCCCCTCCCTTCCTCCCAGTCTATTTATTCGTAAAAGGGTAAATAAGAGAGACAAATACATCGTTCTGTACGAGCTTGTTTTGCCGGAGTTCCACTTCCACTTCCCTCACCTCTAGTCGCCACTTTTCGTCTGTCGTTCTTTGTCGTTTATTCTTTTTTTCCCTCCCTTTTTTTGCAGCGTTCTTTTCTTTTCTTTTCTTTGGACGATATTTTGGATTGTTTTGGACGGCAAATTTATCGGCTTTGCATGCATGCTTCCAGCAAATGTTTCTCGATATTTTAGCCCTGATATGTTTTAAATGTTGCGAAATGAGGTATAGGGGAGGAAAGATGCGATGAATTATTATAAGGTGCCTTAAAAGTAATTCTTTATGTATCGTTTGTAGTTTTATGTGAAGATTTTGCTTATAGGGCATCATTTATTGTGTCGCTATTCTGTTTTTTTTTTCCTTCTATATTTCTTTAAATTACTTACTTACTTATTTATTGTATTTTTTACAGAAACGAAATCTGTGTCATTGTATAGGTATAATTCTAGTTTTAAATATGACGTAAAAATATTCTTTTTTTTTTTTTCTGAAATAATTTTAACCCGAGTTATTTTCGAAAATAATCAAAATTTAGGATGATTTCTATCTAATTGAATATTTAATTAATTTTTGCCTTTTGAAACGCTTTTAGTGTTCCTCTATTTGTCTTAAAAAGTAGTTGAACAACCTTTGTTTGTATTCAGTTCAGTTGTTTAATAACCCCGTTATGGATTTGTTAACCCCGATATGGTAAACTCAATTAGCTTGAATTAATGTAGCTTTAGAAAGTTACACTATGGCTCTCTTGGGACGAAATTTGTAATTTTGAATACCAATCTGTTAAAGAGGAGGATACCTTGACTGGGAATCCTTCTATACAAGTTTCCACACCACACCATCAGGAGAATTGTTGGCTCATATTGTCAGATTTAACGTGTTATAGGCTCGCATATTCAGTGGGCATTTAATGAAATCAAGTTTTGAACCTGGACTGGTCCAGTCCCGAAACACCACAGCCCTACCGTAGATGTGGAACATACATACAAGCAGTAATGCCATTTATTTATTTTGTTTATTAGGCAATTAATGACGTAATATTATAGAAACCATACTCGCTTTTGCTTAAAAGAATTATCTAAAAAACCGTTAAGGACAAATCCAGTTTTTTTTTAAACAAAACAACAACTAATCATAAAAGCTATACGACAAGACAAGGAAGGCAGAAAATTAAAAAAAAAAAAAAAAAGAAAAAAAAGAAGAAAAAAAAGAAACTGATGTCTCGAGAGTATAAAAATTCATTTTACTTGGGAAAGTTTTGGAATGGAAGCCTATTACATGAAGAGAACAAATTTATAACGGGCGTCAAGTGCGCCCTTGCGTGTGTTTATTAACTTCGTAACGCTGCATACGAAGAAAAAAAAAAAGGATCCTCCAGCTCAGAAAAAGGGGCGATGGAGGGAAGTGCAGAAAATAAATTTGTTTTTCGATCCATCGTAATTTATCCGCCACGGCCACATTTTCCCTAACACCTCGTAACTCAAAAACGCCATAGTTCTACGGACATTATACTGCTATTTTATAGATACAAACGTTGGAAGGGAAAAAATCGTCTGCGCTTTTTTGTTATTCTAAATTTTGTATATTATCGTTCGGAGCTCAAAACTTACTTACATATATAAAAAAACTTAAAAACGCGCGCGTTTGTTTACTTTTTTTTTTTTGTACTTTACCTCGTCTATTTCTTCGCGTTCTGTTTTTCTAGAAGGAGCTCGCTGAATATTCCTACTCCTTCCCTAACCCAGCGAGGAAAAACGTTTTTATTTAGCATATTGATTTTGTAATCAGCGATACCTGGAAGTGTGTGGATTCGCCACCAGATGTCGCCAGCTAGCTACTTTCTATGTGTTAGTTTTAATGGTGGTGGAATATAAAAATCGATGGTTGAAATTAAATTGTTTTTGTGTCTTTTTTTTTTAATAAAAAACTTTTCTTTCCATTCTTTAAATTCCTCCATTGGCTATAAGAATTTATATTTCTTAAAGGATATGAAGAAGCAGTTTACATACCTAATATTTTTTGAAAGAATTTTTGAAACTTTTAAGTGCTGGATGGTTTTCTATTTGCGCTAAATTTTTCTTCTTAAAAATGCGTTTCAAATTGCTTTTACGGGAAACTCTCTCTCTCTCACTTTTTTATTTTTTGTTCTAGTGAATCTTCGTAAAATGCATTTAAAGATCTTATTTTTCTGGTTGTAATGTTTTTCCTCCTTCAAGCATTATCGATGTTTTCATTCCATAATTTTAATTGAACTCCTGTATCAGATTTTTTTTAGAAGTTCCACTTACAAATTGAATGAAAACATTTAATACAGGTGCTTGGTTTTTCCCCCTTTCGGGCTTTTTTTTTCGTTCGTAGGTTAAGTTGTCATGAATTTATTTAAAAGAACGAAGTAAACAAGTCGTTTGCGTTAGTAAAAAAAATTAAAACTTCTTAATAGTATGGAAAGATAATTTTGCATTTCATTTCCTATCAATTTTTTAAGGTTCTATTTACTCTAGAATAACTGAATTCATAAAAAAAAATATTTCCTTTAATTTAGTTCCGAAAAATTAAAAAAAAAAAAATTCGAAGTCTTTAAGTAGTTTGAAGAGACAAGCTTTTAAATATATGGGTGAAATGCAAATATTCGAAATTTTAAAAAGCGTTTTTATTTTCAAAGGGAAATAGAAAAATTCTTCTAACTTATAAATTTATTCATTTTTTACGACAAATATTAAAATGTGGTATATTAATCTGTTCTATATATACGTATACAGAAAATACTGTATATAAATCATGATTTATTGGAAAATTAGAATATTTGAATACATTTTTTGGAAAGAAGAAAGATTTTTTAATGAATTCTTCAAAATCAAATTCCTAGGTTGTTGTAGGAGTCTAGACAACAAATTACTCCATTGAATCCATCCTGTTTTCAATATATTTTCATTTTCTTTATATGAAGTACAGAAAAAGTATTGTAATTATCGAGTAATTTGAACTTAAGATTTTTACAAGTCCCC
This sequence comes from Argiope argentata, assembly GCA_026289955.1. Taxonomy (NCBI): domain Eukaryota; kingdom Metazoa; phylum Arthropoda; class Arachnida; order Araneae; family Araneidae; genus Argiope; species Argiope argentata. The sequence continues at coordinate 4,443,017 of JAOUZG010052315.1, read as the reverse complement.
ATGTTTCATATCTTTCTGAGTTTGGAAAACACATTTTTGACATTATGTTTGACTGTCCATTCGTCTGTTTAACTGTGAATATGATAATTAAAAAAAAACGTTTATAGTTTGACAGATGAAATTTGAGCTTTATTTAAGTCTTTAGAAAATTATGGATTTAGATTTTTGAGATTTGTATTGAATTTTGAACTAAAAGACTTCATAGGAAATTTCTGTTCGAGTTTGTTTGTCATTTATTCCATTCCTATTATTAGCTCACACTCTCCCTATACATAAATCTATATATCTTGTTCAAATTTCCAATCGTTAATAAAATACTTTCTATTTATCTAATCAAGTTCAAGTAAATTTTTTAAAACTTATAGTAGAGGACATTTGATTTTAATACATTATTTTCATGCATTAATTCATTATTTTTTATTAATTAATTAAAAATTTTCTCGCCTAAAATCAAAGCATATCGCATTTTTGTTATTAGCTTTTATACTTGGAATAGCTTAGCAATTACTGTTAAATATGCCGATGAAAAATAGCATAAATAATACTGCAGAGTTGTCTCGAGATATTTTATTTTATAATGTGATGAAAGCAGTGCCTCAATCTAAAAACATTCCTGACAAAAGTTCAAGGCTTTCAGTGAACTCTTTTTTATTCTTAATTGTTAGGGATATCTGAAGTCAGTTTTGGAAGCTGAATGAATCCGAGTCATCAAAATTCGCTCAACGGCCAAAATTTTTGGAAGTGGCGAAAGTTGAACACACTGTGAAATTTTAATCATAAGTTAGGAAAGAATTCTGAAGAATAAAAACTTGTAAACTAAGTGTGTCTGTCTCGAGCATTGTTCTTTCTTTTCGTTCTTTGCCTCCAAGCTGTGTAGCAAAACGAATTCTGTGAACAACGCCATCTGTTTCCGGCAACACGAAATGTAGAGTTTGTTTTGAATTTGAAATGTACCGACACCATCTTGGATTTTGCAGTGTGGAATAATTTATAAGTCTGAATGCGAAATGTCGTTAAAAAAAGTAAATTTTTTGATAGTTTCTTTATTTTTAACCCGGAGTAATTTATTGTTGTGAATATTTAATGCAATCGAAGCTAAGTAATGCAGCTATCAGAAATTGTATGATTTTTTAAAACAATCATTAATAAATGTCATTAATTGAGATTGCAAATTATTCTACAATTTTCATAATCAGCTACAATTATTCTACAATTTTTAAAGTCAACTACAATTATTCTGCGATTTTTATAGTCAACTACAATTATTCTACAATTTTTACAGTCAACTACAATTATTCTACAATTTTTATTGCCAACTACAATTATTCTGCAATTTTTATAGTCAACTACAATTCTAAATTTTTATAGTCAACTACAATTATTCTACAATTTTTATAGTCAACTACAATTATT
>JAOUZG010052315.1:4426370-4437524 GCA_026289955.1 Argiope argentata | reverse complement strand
GACACATTGTAGTGGGTTTGTTCCGAGATTTGATGAAATACGGTCAAATTGTTCGGGTGACACATAGTAGTGAATTGTAGTGAACTTGTCCATGGCAAGTGCCATTAGCAACAACAACAATTCCTTCTGTAGAATACGATTAATTCTTTCAGTGATTTGATATATAATGACTATGCCAGTCACTGTGCTCGTCCGTTCATTAATCAATTTTTAGATTGGATTGGATTGCTAGTTTATTGGCACAAGAGCCTGAAAAGGCCATACTATGGTAAATTAAAAACAAAAGTATTACAATTCAAACAGCATTCTGTAAAAATGGTTAAAAAAGTCAATGATAAAACTCTGCAATCAATTTTTTTGACAACGCAGTTAATTCATTTCATGTTCGTTTGTTTTGAAACAAGGTTGATTTATTACCATTTTGTAAAATATCCTCCAAATTAATTGTTTCATGGGAAGGTTGAATTTATTAAGTAACCCCTCCCTTAAAAACGATGGTAAACTTTCTGCAGTATATTAACGAATATTTGTGAATAAGGAGCTTGGGGAAGAAATATATATATAGAACCTCCATCACTCCCCTTTTCGCAAGAAATGCTGTAGGAAGAACATGGCAAATGCCTTCCGAGGTAAACTACTAAGATAGGGAGGATGACACGTATCCTCTATGAAATCGGCATCTCATTCCCTGCTGGTTAAACTCCTGGGCATCTAGTTATCTCCGCGTCTTAACAACCCTCGCCGAAATGACCAGCCGGGATGATTGATTCCAGCCTCGCCGAGCCTCGGAACGAGCCCACAATGCGACATTGTCAGAAACAGTCGCATCTTCCCAAATAACAGTTCCGGACAGATAAGGCACCGATAAATGCCCCCGAGCACCTCCAGTGATGGAGTCCGGGGACCGGTGGGGGGCAGAATAAGTTTTTGGAGCCACATTAATCGTGTTTGTCTCCCGGAAAAAACAAATAAAACCTCCACCGAGGCTAACAAAAAGGGGTCGTTCTGATAAGCTTTCGCTTCTTTCTTTTTGCCAGATAAGGCTTTTTCTTTCTTCTTCGGGCATGGGAGGCATTTCCAAGATCTTCGCAACATCCGCATTGTTTACGGTCACAGATAACTCCACGCGGGACTCCTGTGATCGGTGGCCGCTGTGCGATTCTTGATTGCATTGTTCGCTATGCGAGCATTTCTTTGCCTTCGCTTTTTATTTTTGGTTAAAAGATTCCGGCATTTGAATAAAAGGGGTAGGATGTTTTGGCTTTTTTGGATGGAAAGTATTATTTAGATTTGTTTCTTGATATTTTCGTACAGCGTTTAGGGCTTCAGAGTTTCTTTTTTTTTCGCATGGTGCTAGCTTTATTAACGGGTGTTTCGTGAGATAGATTAAAATATTTCTTTTATTGTAGTAGTTCAGCATGAGACTCCTAAATACATCAGAGATATAAATGTTTACTTCTCTATTATGGATTATTTTGCTCATAAGATACTTATATAATAAATTTCCATATAGAAATATATACAATAATAATACAAAATAGAAAATTAAACACAAATAGATATATGTGTATTAAACTTGCTTTTACTTACTACTTGGTAAGCTTGGAAAAGCCCACGACTAACTTTTAAATTTTTTATTTACAATGTATACCTGAAATAAAGCAAAATATCAAATCAAGTCCATATTTCTTGAAAATCAAGTCAAGTGTATTTTATTTAAAAATCAGGATTCAAATAGCTTAATAGTATTATACACATATTTTTAAAATTTTTAAATTAAAGTGAAAATAAAGTTGCCAACAATTAAAACCCACTGGACATGCTTGAATGTTCAGCTCCAATCGGGACAACGCAAATGCATGAATTTTCTACGACAGTTGGGGTATCTCAATACAGATTAGATATTTTTGATTTCTTTTGTTCTGTTTTATTTTAATTCAAAGATACTTCAAAATTAATCCGAGAAAATCTATTAATTAACAATGTTTAGTTTTAAATGCATCAAACGCTAAAAAAATAAACAGAATTGTTCGAAATAATTGATCGAAAACTTGTTAAGCCTAGCCTCGTTAGCTTGGGAAACAAACAAACTAAAGTTTTACTCATTTGGCGGTGGAGAAATGAAGATTTTGAACTGAGAAGTTAGTTTTTAATTAATAAAAATTTAACCACTCAATTAAGCGGAATAAATAGTAGTCTATGTTCTATTCTAGACTATAGTCTATCTCTATGCTAAATTTCATCCAATTTCGTTCAGCTGTTCTGGCATGATTGATTAACATCATCCATCCACCCAATCTTACGCATTTATAATAATAGTATAGATAACAAATAGTTTGCTGAATAGATTTGTTATCCGCTGCCTTTACCAAGTTTTCTGGATGTCCTCTGGTTAGGAGAAGACATTGTTTGACTGCTAGTATTTCCCCTTCTAATATTAAGTTGTCTGGCTTTGAAAGGATTCAAAGGGTATTCAATACATTTAACACATTACCATATTATTTGATAAGACTGAAAAATCGTAATTTTATAGAATCAGTATATTGCAGATTACTGTACGTTCAAATAAAAAAAAGTGTACATAATTCTCTATAAAAACCGGACCGAGAATCTTTCTTGGTAATTAATGCCCTAAAAAGCAATATTTTCATTTGGTTTTAATATTGGCGAATTGATTATTTTAATGAAATGTTGAAAAAGGTTTCGTTACAACAATAAAAATTTCGTTACAACAATAAAAATATTGCTTTATATCGCATAACGATTTAAATTTTAAAAATAACTGAAATCAGAGAAAAAAAATTCCGAAATCTAATCGGTATCAATAAAAGGGTAAGATTTAAGATAGTGTAGAAATAATATTTGTGAAATGATATTATCGAAAAATATAGCAGAAAAACACCCAAAACTTTCTGTATTTCTTATTAACTTGCTGACTTTGAAATATTATCTATAAACAATTTTTTATCTTTTAATTATGAGTATTGAATTTTATTGAGGTTGGGCAAAAGCTGAAGATTTGTAAAAAGAACATTCAAGCAAATACTTTTTGTCTTTAAAATTATAGATGCCTTTTTTCTTCAAAATTAGGCAAATGCTACAAATTTGTATGATAAACATTCAAGCAAATTCTTTTTGTTTATAAAATTATGAGTACCATGTTTCGTCAAGATTGGACAAAAGCTTTAGATTAGGGTGAAAGACAATCAAGTAAAATCATCATATTTATGAATAATTATCTCCTTCCTTGATTAAATAAAAAATAAAAGAAATATCTTTGAAAATAATTTCGAAAGTTTAAACTGTACATTTGAAATGGAAATCGTCCCCTAAATATCACTTGGTTTTTGTTTTCGTGTCATTATCATCAGTCTTTTCAGAAGAATTTCCGTGATGTATTAGATCTATGTCTTTTTTATTTCATATTATATCTCTCTATCTCTGTCATATTACACGGATTTTATTAAGGTGACCAGGGACCTTTAAAATGATTGTTTGCAATTTTCACCTCAGCAATTTAAAATTTTGCATGCATTAAGAGTAACACTATAAAAGATGGCGCACAAAATTTAAAAACATTATGTTAATTTATTTATGAGTTAGGGGGGTTAATATAATATTTAATAGCGATAAATAACGTTAGTGAAAAATGTTCCAGGCGCCCCAAATTTGTTCGAAAGCGCTCCAATTTTTATTATTACTTGCTCTAACCCTTTTGGAACAAAAGTTGGGATTAATCTTGAAGTTTGAGTATGAAATATCAAAATTAACCAATGCAATAACTCAAAACTACCGATTTTTTTAAAAAAATTCTTTTAAACAGGTTTGTAGTATTATAATAGTTAATTATGATATTTCATACTGAAATTTCAAGATTAATCCCAATTTTTGTTCTAAAAGGGTTTGAGTAAATAATAATATTAATTGGAGTACTTTCGAACAAATTTGGAGAGCCTGGAACATTTTTCATTTACGTTATTTATCGCTATTAAATATTATATTACCCCCTAACTCATAAATAAATTAACATAATGCTTTAAAATTTTTTGTGTTATCTTCTATAGTGTTACTCTTAATGCATGTAAAATTTCAAATTGCTAAGGTGAAAATTACAAAAAGTCATTTTAAATTTCCCTGGTCGCCTTAACATTGCCAAGTAAAAATGTTCTTTTTATTTTCTTTGTGCTTAAACAAGTAAACGCATTAGCAAATATTAATATTTGAAGGAAGGAAATGAATCTTAAATCATATTATTCGAAACGGGAATTATTTGAGAAACCAGGGTAATATGAAGCATGTACATATTGTAATATTGTTAATTCTTTCATTTTTAATTTTTTGCATAGCTTGATCATATCTAAATTAAACAGGCAACTGATGATCATTCTTTGAATTAAAATCCAAAATTCGATGGAAGGTTATAGGAATGCAATGATCATCGCATCATTTTCATAAAACACCCTCGCCAAACTGATTGGGTATCATTATAATTTCCCAGCATTCCTCTTTAGCGACAACCCTTTCATTCCCCAAGAGCCCCAAAAAGGATTGAGACCCGCAATTATATTTCCCGAAGTGCCTTAAACTCATCAGGTCCGTCCGAGCACGACAAAGATATAATTAGGAGCTTATCACCAACCCTTTCTTCTCCCCTCTATCGCATTCCACCCCTGACCCTCCCCAAATAGACGAATACCTCGCATATTCTTCGCAGAAGACCCTGAATAATTCTGAATTTCTTTTTTATTTTCTTGTTTGTCGCAATACAAACCACGGCAAAGGATTACACGCGTCCCGGTGGCCATGGAATGACAAACTTAGTTTTACAAAGATCTCGACCTCTGTCTCTCATCCCACCTCTAAATAAAATGGAACCTTCCCCCTTTTTGGATTCCTTGTCGCCAGGAAGCTTTGTGATTTAAACTATTGGGGGTGATGGGCATAGTTTTTGGCAGCCTGATCAGCTCCCTTCCCTCTCTTCCCCCCTTTGCCGGATAATGAAAGATCCGGCTCGCCGTGGTAATGAAGTCCACGGAAGTAGAAGTAATTACAGATTTAAGTGCGAGAAACTTCAGTATTTTGCGGAGTTTGACATTAACACATTAATACCTCAAGGGGTTACGGTTCCAGGAATGGTGGATGATGATGATGATTATGTTGCGCAGTTTGATTCGGTGATGCGTCACGGGATGTTAAAAATTATTTTTCTTACTATTCGGGAAAGAGAGAACGTAATCCGGAGATTTTACATATCAAGTAACTGGGAAAGGGTTGAAAGCTTTGAAATTTTGATTATATGTTTTGGTATCTTAAAAGTTGAGGTTTAATCTTATATTTATAAGACAGAATAGGATATGTATCGTATCGGAGGGGGGTTAAGTTCTTTAATTTGATAGTGTTTTCGAATATTTAATGGCAGTTTTGTTAATTGACTGTATTGAGCAAAGAATTGTAAAGTGACAATTTAAGAAATAGCATTAACGGTTCGGTTAACTATTCAAACTATTTCTGGCACTTAAGAATTAATGCTGGGGGTTCCAAAATTAATAGAATAAATTTTAAATTAGTAGTGGAAGATATTACAATAACATGTATTCATTCATTTTGTAGACATGATACGAAAACTGTTTATTTGTAATACCGTAAAAAAAATTATTTCGATAATAATAATGATGTCTACCAATCAGGGGTAGCATCAATAAAGTGGTTGGCATACAATTTAACAGAATGAAAGTATTTATCTGCATTTTGCAGTTACAACAAAGATTTCAACAATATCCCTAAAATGTTAAAACATTTACCCAGATATATTTTTTTATATTTACCAGCTTGGTGACATTTGTTATTATAGTTGGAGGACGTGATCTTGAAGAGTTAAAGTAAAAGTTCTGTTCAGACGATGCTACTCAACGACGCTGTATTCAAAAAATGTTTCCCTCCTTATTCTGCCATTTCATTCGACACTTATACCTATACATTACTCAAAGGCCATACATTACTCTCTGTAGTGCTAATGAGGGAGAATGTGTATTGTGTGTTGGCACTATACATGATAAACATCTGATGTGGAACCAAAAAATATGAAACAAACGTTCTTTGCTGGTTAGAAACTATTACTAAGACTCCAGTATTAAAGCAATAACAAAGGACAAAATTTTAAGAAACATACTTTATAAGTAAAAAATAAATTAGTGTATTTTAAAATTTCAAAATTTTTAGAGTACAATCGAAATTACACATTTACAAAATTAATTAAGACTAATATAATTTTTTAAAAATTCAATTAGAAATTTTACCAAGTTTTATTTCGAATTTTTGCATTTCCTTGCAATAATTCCAAAAAAATTAAAATTGCACATATTTTTTTAAACTCCAACCTAAAACTTTTTAAGAAAATGTCTTTTCAATTATGTCAAATCAGTCGTGTTAATTTTTTCAACTTTTTTTAAAGGTAACAACATTTTATTGTAAGGAATTTTAACAAACAAATTTTCTGAACAAATTTTTGTAGTAAATTTTGCTGCACAATTTGAAAACATATTTTACCTCAAATGCTTTTATTTGGGGTAATAAATTAACAATTCTATGCATTAAGTTATTCTCTGAAATAACTTATGGTGAGCAATTAAATTTCGAGAAAAAAAATAATATGCAACAAATAATAAAGTTTAGCAAAATATCCAGCTTTTCTTTTGTTACTATACTTTCTCTTACGGTACTTGAAGATAACATTATGGAAATCAACTTTTAATCGTTCAAGTTATCAGAGTGACTTTAATCCGTTTATTGTCAGCCAAGGTATAAAATATTACTATATTTATAGTGTATATATTACTATATTTAAATATTCTGCATTTTAACTAAATATCTACAGTATACAAAACTCGTATATAAATATATATACAGGTATATTGGATAAACCTTCTTTTTTAAAATCGTAGACAAGCAATAAGAGCCTTTAAAATTTTTATTCATAGACTAGCCGCCTTTGGCGACCCGTCGGCTCGCCAGTATTAATGCTCGCTAAAATTTTCATATAATACTTTATGTAGCTGTGTGTCATAACAGGTTTTTTACCAAAATATTTTTAAACCAAATAAATTTTGATAATCATATAATTCATTTAGAGTATTATTTTCTTCAGATGTTCTGTTCATTCTACTACTCATCTTTCTCTTTCTATACGAGCAATGATTGTCCCGGAATTGATATTTTACTTACATGGTGGAGGGAAAGGTCTAAAATTCTACGTTTTTATAGAATAATGAGATTCAAATTTCCATAAATGTAAGCACACTAAATAAATAAAGACACAGTTGGTTTTCAAGAGACGCGAAAGTTTAAAAACAGCTTGGAAAATGCCGCTCACAGAGGAAATAATGGTGACACACACACACCCTTCTTTTCATTCTTTTTTTTTTCTTCCCTGTCCAGACTTTATTTTGAGCAAGCATGGATTAAATATTCATACCGGCTAATAATAAAAGCAACTATTTTCTTTCTTTTTTAAACATCCCGTTATCTATGAATGAAAACCAACTGACTTCGCGTATTTCTTTCTAAACAAATCATAATTTATTACTTCCTGCTATCTTACTCAGTTGATCTGGGGGGAAGGAAATGAAGATTTTTGGCGGGAAAGTAAGAAAAGTGTCTTTTTAACTATTTTCCACGCAGTTTTTTAATTTTTTCTCTCCATAAGAACCATCCTCGTGCCTTAACGAAAATATTTTTAAAAAATTAGCCGAATCGGTCGAGCCGTTCTCCAGTTTTGCGCTTAGCAACGCATTTCGAGTTGCATTTTTATTAATATAGATAAGCGTAAGAGCAGAACTATTTTTGCTTCCATAAACCGACATTTCAGCGTCGCGTTTCTGCTTATAGTTTCTGTAAAAGTGTTTTTCTTACTTCAATTGTCTTACTGTAAGGAAAAGAAGAAATGCCATTTGGTCGGATGTCAAAGCAAGGCATTTGATGATAGTGATTTAAGTTTAAATCTATTTTATTTTTAATAAAAAAGTTTCCAATGATTTCTCTTTTGTCTTTTTCAGATAGAAGATGCGATGTTGATGTTCGACAAACAGACCAACAGACATAGGGGTAAGTACTTATTATCATTTTATTTAAATTAGGAATTACAGTAGCCTCATTTTTTCAATTCCATGCATTTCTTCCCCCCCCCCTCTCCTGACCTTATATTTCAAATAATGTTTAATTTCACAAAACTATTTACAACATTGACTGGTAATTTTTAAAAAAATGACGGGTTTTTTATGTATTAATAATTTTGAAAAGATGGAAGCAGACTGTCGTTCTCTGTAGTAAACTAAAATAGTAAAAAAAAAAAAAAAAAAGATTAAAATGAAATCTGTATTGCATATTTCAATGTGTCATGTCAGAACATCATTTCTTGAACGGCCAAGCACCATGTGCTCGTGCGAGTTAAATTATATATTTTTTTAGTTTTAATTGTTTCATCGAATGAGTCACTTTAGTATTGCAAACGAGCCAAAAAACTTTATCTCACATTGGTTGTTTACAAAAAATATCCCATTTCCTATTTATTTCATATAATCAAGTGCTCAAAATGACATTTTTCTAGATTTTATTGTCTGTGGTCATTAACTTATTTAAAAAAAAATCAGAGCTTTTGTAAATGCCATTCTGAGATGCTCGTGCAGATAATAAAATGTTTATTTTTCGATTACGGATTTTTGTTGACACCAGAAATCGTCATTCCAAAACAATATCATGTTCTGACATGTAAAAATAAAGAAAAAATACCATCGTTATTATTTAAGGAATCCTTAAATGTAATTATATGTTTATAATGATTTAAATGCAAAATATTTAGATTTTTCTCCAAGAATAGCAAAATTTCTTTCCTTTTAGTTATTTTCTAATTACATTTATCAACATGTATTATTTTCAAAATATAAGTGGCAATCGTTGGACATTTTTATCTATAGACAGTTGACAATAAATACATTTTTGCTTTCCCATGTACTAAGCACAGAGAAAATATTTTAATCGCCAAAAAATTTTAACTTCTAGATTTTGACGAATTACCAAATTTTAAACCTTCCTCTGCTCGAAAAACACATTTTTGGAAAATATCCGTCTGACTTAAGATAACTCGAAAATGCTTTGAAAGTTCAAATTCGGTATACGGTCTCCATCAAATTTATTGATTTCTATCATATTTTGTAGAAAATCTGCTCGGATGAAGTCTGTCTGTTCGACAATTCAAATATAATTTAACCCGTTATCAACAAAACGATGTGTGCTAGATTGGTAAAATTCGATACAGATATTTAACATTTATATTGTAGATGCTTATCAAATTTTGTGCCAAACCGAAGAAGGGGTTGAATATCTGTCTGTCTCTACCCTCAGAAAAATGTCAACGAGTTAACAATAAAACTCAATGACAAATATATCAAATTTGATATGGGATTTTTTGACTATAAATTAAGCTTTATATCAAATTTTGTTTCAATTGGTGGGGAAAAATATGTTTAAATCTCAAATACGAGTTCCGGATACCTCTAACCATATATTAGGTATTAATCGCCAAAAAAGTCGCCAAGGATTTCATGATGGATTTAATAAAAATTCTATACGCCAAAGATTGATATCTCGTAATTATTGAGCGATGGGGCCATGTTAGGTGTTTTTTGGAGTCAATTCCTTCATTAAAAAGTATGCGAGAAGTTTTTGGAATTTCACTACTTCTTGTTATATAATTAGAACTCAAAATTTCATTGAAGGAAATGGAATAATAACCTTGAATTTTAAAATTGCTTTTGAGCTTACGGAAGAAAAACGAATTAGTTATATTTTTAAAAATTCTTTTTAGATTAAAATATACATAATAAATATCTTAGTAATTCATCTAAAGTTAAAATTAAATTCAAAACTAATGAAATTTATGATAATTTCTTGTCAATCGATAGAAAATTGGAATATAACAAATTACTAAGTAGCGCTACAATTATTTTTCGAATGCTCTTCTGCCTTAATATTTCTTCAAAAAAACTTTTCCTATGCCCGTAACAACCCTCATTTTCTAAGCCATCCCTCCCTTAACTTTTCTATTTTTAAAAGAAACAAAGAAGAAAAGCTGGGAAGGAGGCGAGCGATCAGGATACTGCAATATCTCGGAAGAACTTAACTTATTCCCATCAACCATAATCTCATCAACTCAATATCCAAAAATCGACGATGGGCCGGCGAAAAAAAGGGCATTCCTAAATCTAATTTAACGTCTTTTCTGCCTCTTGTAAAATGTGCTGTGATGGAAGGATAATGGGGAATGAGGGGGGGATTGGATCGAAGTATGCCTCCACCCCCCTCCCCACACTACTAATCGCTCATTTTCGAACTGAAACCTATCGCAAAAGATCGTCCTGGCCAATCAGCGCGCTCCGTTAGACAGCGGATGGGAAAATGCATAATACCCCGATGAATATTAACGTTAATTTCGAGGCCGGATAGTCACTTTTGGTGTGCGTCCCGGACTCTAGCCGGATACGCTTTAATTAACGCTAACGATGTTTCTGTTGTGCGCTGGTCGGGCGTGTTTCTAGCCCCCTGCAGGATCGTTTGCTGCTGCTTCCTCCCTCCTCCTTAGATGATGATAATAGGGAGGAAGGCGGTACCCCTGGAGGGGCATATTCGTATGATGAGGCTTGAATATTTTTAGAACTGGTGTCGTTCATCAAAAGCATGCATGGATAATTTTAAATTTAGGAAATCGATATTATTTCAACTTGGAATAAATTTTAATACAACAAATTTTACTGTATTTTCAGCTTTTGCTATTTTTTGGCCATACAATACATTTTGCTGTGTTTTCAGTTTTTGCTATTTTTGGCCATACGATTAATTTTGCTGTGTTTTTAGCTTTTGCTATTTTTGGTCATACAATAAATTTTGCTGTGTTTTCATCCTTTACAATTTTTGGTCATAGAATAAATTTTGTTGTGTTTTGAGCTTTTGCTATTTTTTGGCCATACAATAAATTCTGCTGTGTTTTTAGTTTTTGCTATTTTCGATCGTGTAATAAATTTTGCTGTGTTTTCAGCTTTTGCTATTTTTGGTCATACAATAAATTTTGCTGTGTTTTCAGCTTTTGCTATATTTGGTCGTACA
>JAOUZG010052315.1:4416358-4426360 GCA_026289955.1 Argiope argentata | reverse complement strand
CAGCTTTTGCTATTTTTGGTCATGCAATAAATTTTGCTGTGTTTTCATCTTTTGCTATTTTTGGTCATACGATAAATTTTGTCGAAAAACAATTCAAAATAATTTTAGTTGTACTTAAATAGTTACTCAATACTTAAATAGTTACTCTTCAGATAGTTACTCAATAATTTTATTTGTCATTGAAAAGAAAGAAAAGAAACTTCGAATTCAATAATATATGTTTCATTCTTTTGGTCATCGACCATTTTTAGTTCAAATTTAAATGCTAGTCGACAGATCATATTACTTTATAAGAAGGTGTTCTTTTATTATTAACTCCTTTAACAATATGAACTTCACTCTCATAGAGGAACTTACTAGTGTCTTGACTAATCAACAGATATATACTTTTATTTTTTATCCTATAACCTTATACAAGTGGGTAAATTAGTTGTATGAAAGAAATTGGGAATAATAATAGTCCCACTGACGATAAAAGAAATGATATTTTATATTAGTTTAACTTAAAAGAAGAGGAATGCATTTTCCCAATTGTTTATCATAAATGATATAGGAAGAGATTAATTGAGATTTCTCCTATTTGGCGATTTAAAGGTTAAATGATATCCCTGAAAGTTTTTTATGTCAGTATTTTGAACATCATTGCATTAACTGCGTTTAAAATGTCATCAAAAGTGCTTACTTCACAATTTCATCAGTTAGTTCAACTTTTTCTGGTGACTCTTTAACGTGAGTAGATAAGCTACTGGAAGCATTTTATATTTACCTTGGATGTTTTTCTCGCGTTTCGCTTTACAACGAAAGGAGAGGTGGAGGAGCTCCCGAAGTCAGAAGTTATACTCACACACGTCACAACCCCTTTTTACGGGATTGAACTCATTCATGCATTTCATTCATTCATCCATCCACAAATCGTAATTTAGATCTGGAACTGAGAACGATCACCTATGGTCCAGTATGGTATTACTTTCGACATGAAAAACTTTGCGACCACGATGTATTTAACGAATGCCAGCCACCACCACACGGAGAGTCTTTGGCTTGCAGGCTCGAACTCGCAGCCCTAGGGATGCGAATCCAACGCCCTTCCAACCAGGCTATCCCGGCCATTTATTTACCTTTAGATGCGTATTTTTTTTAAGAAATCGAAAGTTCATTGATTAGAAACTGGTTAAAAAATAAAATTATAAATATAAATTATAAAAAAATTTAAATTGAAGAAATAAACTATAATAGTAAATTATAAATGGAAGTCGCATTTCACGTTCAGTTTTATCTGAGAACTGAGTCAATAAAAACAATTTTCTCTGAATTCATGGTAGTAAAATTTCGTTTTTAAAATTCGATTTATAATATTTAAAGCTGGCATTCTTCTTTTTTAAAATTTTGCTACGAATTAGAGCCGATATAATTCCATTTTTTAAATTTGAAAATAAACTCCTAAATTTATCGTAATGAATAATGTTTTTAAAAATTTATAATATAGATATTTATGAATGGCATCCAATTGTTTTAATTGAAGATGCGGAATTTTCTTTTTCATTTTTAAAATAAATTATGGAGTTATATTAGTCAAGGATATATGAAATATCTTTGCATGATCTAAACATTTAATTTCTCATGCTTTTTCACAGCCCAATATAAGGAAAAAAAGAGCAATGTTATAGTTTTACTTTCCGTTATAAGCATAAACTCTGATTACATTTTTTTATAAAGCATAGTAAAAAGTGAATTGATTTAATTTGATTTATAATTGGTTATACTTATATTTTATCAGAGAAAATAGTCGATTAAATCAGTTTTCATTACTTAGACATAAATAAATGAACTTCCAACTTTATGATAATGGTTTACAATACCAAAAATTCCATTATCAGAAATTTAATCCAATATAAATCCATTTCATTAATAATTTATTTATAGAAATTGTAATTATGTTTTAGTTCTATATTTAGAACACAAAATCTTCTTTATTAGGAATATAATTTAAATTACTTTGAACTAACTTAATAAAATCTGTGAGAAAATGATGTCAATAAAATTATTTTTCATTATCTAGATCTCCATAAATGAGTTTCTAAATTTCGGCGATGGAAAATTTTAGCTCTACATTCTTGACATAGAAATTTCGTTTTCTAGACACGGTATTTGAAGCTCGCATTCCCTGCTTTATTTGAGAGAAAGAATAGAGTCAATAAAATTATAGTTCTTATTCTAGGCATTCTTAAATGTTTTTTTACATTCATAACAACTGAAAATTTTAATTCTTTGTCTATGACATAGAACTTTTTTTAAATCCGATTTACACCAAGTGAAACTCACATTCCATGTTTTAATTTGGTTGAGAATGGTGTTAATTAAAGTCATTTCATTCTCTAGACATTTATAAACTTGTTTCAGTTTTCTGAATTTATGGTACAGATGTTTCTTTTTCGCTTTTGAGTGTATTGGGGACTAACGTTTGGCTTGGACACATGAAACTTCTTTATGTAATCTCGGAATTTATGTGCTCTTGTTTTTGCTCAACCAAGTTATAAAGAGAGTGGGAGAGAAAGAACAATGTCCGAGTTGTATTCTCTAAATCCTGCACTTACCGTTCCAGAGAACGCTAACAAAAGCAACCGGCTAACTGCATCATTTCCGCTACGTCGACTTTGACGTCATTTGATGGAACCGAACGAACTTCCTGTCATTCTGGCTCACAGATTAATCTTAATTTACTGCTGAAGCTTTTCTTTTTTTTTTTATCGTATGATTTCCTTGAGTGCAAGTCCACTTACGATTTAACGTTCCGAGGCGAAAACTCTTCTTGAAAAATGTTAAAAGAAGAAGAGGGAAGAAAATGAGTTAAAAAAAGAAAAGAAAAGAAAAGAAACTTAAGAAACTGGTAGTAGTGAATAAAAGTAGAAAGGCAGGGTAAATAAAGCAGAACTAAATGGGGAAGTTGAAGAAGTAAAGAACAAAAAAAAAAATTTGTGTAAAAAAATAAGCAATAGGGTAGAAAGGAAATAATTTCTAGAGACAGAAGGTACCCTTCTATTTATTAGGAAATCATTTGCAAACGTAAACATTTTGCTTCAGTTATCTGTCGTCCGCTCCGGAAGTTTTTTATGGCCATGTTGCCTAAAAGTTTATTTCCTCTTCGATAAACAGCTCAGGGACCATCCTGAAAGCTAGAATGCTTATCTGCAGACGATAATAAAAGTGCATACCACTGACGCCATATTCCAAGCATATGGAGCGCGCATTTGTGTAAGTTTAATAAACAGGTTCTCACATCAAAAGTTTAGAAAATTGAATCGTTTAAAAAACCAATTTATGTTTCTCACAATTAAAACAACTTTGTAAATTAAATCGTTTTCAAAACCAGTTGGTTTTTCTCTCATTAGCATTTCTCACAATCCAAACAATTTTGAAAAAAAAAAGTTTGCAAAACTGATTGGTATTTTGCTAATCTGTATTTTTCACAATCCAAACAATTTTTTAAAAAAATCGTTTGCAAAACCGATCGATATTTTGCTAATCTGTATTTTTCATATTCCAAACAATTTTGCAAAAAAATAACAAAAAATCGTTTGCAAAACTGGTTGGTATTTTGCTAATCTGTATTTTTCACAATCCAAACAATTTTGCAAAAAAAAAAAAAAAAAAATCGTTTGCAAAACAGATTGAAATTTTGCTAATCTGTATTTTTCACATTCTAAACAATCTTGCAAATTAAATAATATTTTCTAATCTTGTGTTTCTCAAAAATCAAACAATTTTATTCCCTAATCTCAGTTTTAATTATTTTAAAGATTTTTTTCCACAATCCAATAAGTTTAAAAAGTATAAAATCGGATAAATGTGAAGCAATTAAAAAAAATCATACCTTTAGGAAATATTTTATTATTTAAAATAATCCAAATGCAATAGAACACACTATCATATAATTGAATGAAAAAATTTGCTTTGACAAAATTAAAGTATAATTTAAAGAAATTATGCAATGGAACGACAGTTTTTTGATGGAAATACAATTATGACTTTCAAAAAATGTATAATTTGATTCCTTTCTTTCATGTATTATGTCTCGCAAAACTAAAATGAAATAGAAATTAGAATATACACAGCTTAAAAAATTGGATTACTTACATTTATCTTCTTTTGAATGCAATTATTTGATTCATTTTAATATTATATGATGATCTAAAATTTGATGTGGTAAAAAAATCTACTAGATTTTTATGGAAGTCTGAAATTATAAAAGAAATTTGGACAAACAAATTCTAAAACTAAGAATTAAAATTCGTTTAGTTATCAGATAAAGAATCAAATCATTATCCTCCCCGAATCAAAACAGTCTTACGAATAAATCTTATTAAATTTCCCTTTTAAAGTGCTTATAAAATGCAAAATTATTGCAAATTCCATGCGAGCAAAAAGACCTAAAAATAATGCCACGCTTCTTTTTCAGTTTTTAAATATTTATTTTTCTACTATAATGACAAGCTTTAATAATGGAAAATAGTAAGCTGCATGATAACACAAAATTGAATAAAATTTTACACCCAAATGCAATTATATGGATTTCATCCTATTAAAAGAACAATATTATTTTCCGAAAAGTTTTCTTTATACTGTCTGCTTTCATCTATAATGCATGTGATTAGGGAAAAAGAAAAATTCTAATAGTCTTAATCAAAAAGAATCGCTTAAATTTGAAGAAAACTTTTTTTGTGGTTTAAAGAATTCATCTAATTTTCTAACTGAGCGAAAATATAAGAGAATTGCGTCTTTTTTTGAAAACTGTTAATATCATTCCTAAAGTCATTATGGCTCAGCTTTTCAATTTTATTCTAAAAAACTTATTTTCCCTAATGTTGCTCGCTTGAAATTTGATCAATAACGTCGACTTTTAATTCGTTTATTGTTGTTATTTTTTTCGTTCTGCATCTTTTCAATCATCATTTTGAGTTTGATATCTCCAAAACATGATTACACAGGAATAAAGTTTAAAAGAAAAAAAAATACCAAAGCAAAAATCTTGCGAAATAATAACGTTTTGTTTCGAAATAAAAGACGCAAGGATGAAATGAATGAAAAGAAGGGAGAAGAAAATAAATAAATAAATAAATAAATAAAAAACAAAAACGCAACACGATTATCATACAACGCCGGTTTTATGAGAGAACAGGAAATAAAATAAACAGAATAAGTGCCTGACGGAATGGCAACGGTTGAGCTGCAGACGACTATCGCTTTCTCTTTTGGCGATTTTTCCGAAAGATTAAAATGTCAGACGAAGTTGAAAGTACTATTAAGGATGGAAGTTTTACGGGCAGGGGGACTGTCAATTAATTATTTAATCTTAAATGAAGGGTTTTTTCCTTTTTATTTTCGTTACTAAGTTTTAAAGATTATTATTTTCGCCGAGGAATTTAAATAACTGATACTTTAGATTGTTAATTTGAAAATCTCTCAACTTCAGCTTAATTACAGTTATAAATTATCGTTGTGTAATATATGAATTTTATTAGTCTACATGGCTAATATTATGGAATTTTCATGGGATAAGGGGGGGGGGGAGAAAAAAGAACGAATTCCGTCGCATTAACAACTGAATAAAATTCAAATGCGGAAGTTCTGCCTGAAGCGCTAATGTAGGTGTTTTAATTGCAAATATTTGTCTTATAGTTTGTAATTTACTTTTAATGGCTTTGAGAGAATTCTTGTTACTTTGATACTTTAATCACTTCGGAAGATTTCATAACATGCCATTAAGTTAATAACATGCCTTAAATTAAATCGCATAAAGGTTACAATTTTTCATAGAATTTTCCCCAGTTTCTTTTCGGTCATTATGTTGATGGGTTTGATACAAAATTTCTAATTTATTCTCTCAAATACGAACGACAAAAATGCATAATGGTTATATTCAGCTATAAAATCTTATCTGAATTATAATGATCTGTGAATTAAATCTCAAAATAATAATATTTCAAAATCTTAAAAAAAGGCGTCTTTTCACTAGAAAAATATTTATTTTATGTAAATAATTATTTTACGTAATAATTTTTTAAATCTTGTCTTCATTAGATAGTAAACATAAAAGAAAAGATACTATTCAGAGCACACTTTTATTTCATTTAACCCTTCTCTTGTATGAAAATATATATATTTTCTAAAATTTGATTATTTGATCAATTTCTGAAAGTTAATACAGATTTATATTCTTAAAGCTAATGTAATATTTACATAACTTCAGAACTTAATCGTCAATTAATCGATCGATTTTAATTAAATTTCTATTCCACATTAGTGGCGTCATCTGTGAGACTAATATGGATTAAAATTGTAAAGAATGTTTTGAATTTTGTAAAAATTGATTACAATACTTAATAACCTTTATTTAAACTTAAAAAAAACTTTTTTGATGTCTGTAAAAAAGCATAAATAGTATTAAAATGCATACTTTCGTTAATGAAAGTTTCTTGAGAAATTTTAATACTCTAATAAAAGCAGATTTTCAAAATTTTGGTAGTAGTTGCTACATTTCAAATTGATTTTTTTCACAAACATATAACACACTTTCATAAACAGAATATAAATATTCAAGTTATTGACTAATTACTAATTCATTATTTTTTAAAAAAAATTTGAGAGGTAATATAGATATGAATTCCTCTATTCTTTGAATCCAACATCTAAGCTCGTATCACATTACGATATTGGTCATATTTGCCATATTTTTATAAAATTTGATTTTGGTTTTAATTTATCAAAATTATATTAAATTATGTATATTTCTCAAAAAGGCTTTAGTTTAAACTTAATAATATGTTATTTAAATGTAAGTATTCGATTCTCTGATTTTACTTATGTTTAAACCCCGTGTTATTGGTGAACGTAGTCAAATTTAATTTAGACTGTCGACTCTTTCGCAATTTTTTAAAGTAATTAATTGCTGCCTTTGTTATAAATATAACACCTAAGGCAATTTTATCATTTAATCGCTGACATGCTGTTAATATGCAAATACCGAATATTTAATCCGATATGAAATGTTAAAGCCAAGTAAAAACTTCGAAAATTTGCTTGTTTATGTTGATTATTTTTGGATTTATATTCTCATATTTCAAAACGTCCTTCGATAAAATTTTACAATCAAAAACCAGTCACTATTTGATAATTTTACATAATCCAAATCAAAACTTATAACAAGTGATCTTCATATTATAAGGAAATAAAAGACAGAGAAAATATTTTTTTTCTAAAAATTAATCATTTTCCGATGATTTTACAAGAGTTATCATGAATCCTGTCTCTTTATATCAATGAAGTTTTCACTCAAAGTTTAGAATGACTTAATTCGATTGCTCTATATGTATATATATTAACTACAAGAGAAAATTTTAATCTATTTAAACGACAGACCAATTAGGCAACAACGGACGCCAAAAACTACAAACGATGCCAAACGCTAAGCCTCCAACGAGTAATTGCTTTTCCCGCCGAAATTAGTTGGCGAGCGAAATTAGCAACCAAGAAGGATCAACGGTCCAAATGAGGCGAACACAAATAATAATAATAATAATAGAGTCGAAAACGCCCAGCGATGAGCAAACATGCTAAAAAGTACGAAATGAAAGACGTAATTTTTGTAGACAGACTTCATAAACCCGAACCGCAAAGCGCTTAGATAGTTACATACCAATTACAGCGAATTGGGCCGGACTGTTTACGCACACAGGGCAATGCTTTGAGGAAACAAATCCCGCCGAAAACAAGATAAATGGCGGTGGAAGACACAGCAGCAAACTCATTTCATTCATGTGGAAAAATTGCGGGGACTGTAGCCCTTAAAAGGCCTGTTTAGGCACATGTCCAAAAAGACGGATAGGGCTTGGGCCTTCCTTATTTGCGATTCAGCTGGAACACGCGCTGGTATATTCCTATTGGGATATTCCTCACCAGGAGAAAGTTGGGGCTGTTGTTTTTGTTTTCCTGCGCTCCGATGACAAAAGACCAGGTTCATCATTTATTGTGTCTCGTGTAAGGGATCTTCGAGGGAATGCGTGTTTTCTTATTTGGGAGTGAAATCACTCACTCGAATGGAAGGGTGTGCCAGAATGAAAATTTTTCAACCGGATTCCATTCTCGAGGAAGAAAATAGCCGACTTGTTCTGGAAAATGGTAAACTCGGGACAGCTCAGTCAATCGCGTCAAGCTTCCGGGGAGAAGACGGTAGATTTTAAATGGTCGTTGAAAGAACTAAACTCCACAATTTTTATTTATTCACTTTAAGCAGATGTGAATTTTTAAGTTAAACGCTTTGAAGTATTAGAAATCGGGTGAAGTTTGCTTGTGACTAAGATATAATTTTTCCTTTCGAATTTCTTACTTTATAATTTATATTAAGCATCATATATCGGATTAATACAAACCAAAAAAAAAAAAAAAGAATGTAGTTGGAAAAAATAAATTACCACAGTTTTCCCTCATTATAATGATTCATTCGATAAAAATGTTTTAGATCAATTATTGGTGATCTTCAATAATTTTATTTACACTCATAATTCTTCCTTTGCTTCGTTTTTTATATGAAAATATGTCGTCAAAATTGGTGACAATCTAAGTGCAGCTTCATGATACTATGAGCTGTACCAATCAAAATGCACAACTCTTGATTAATTTCTATTGAAATGCACAATTCTTTGTACAGATTTCGTTAAGTTGCTGCTATTTTACATGCTTCCAATTCTCATTTAAGACTTTGGTACAATTTCTTATCCATTACATGACCTTGTATAGTACTTGCTGAGGCACATCATTCATGTACAGTTTCTAGTCAGAACCAAGACTTGTGGGCACAGTATGATCCTATTAATGTATGTTGTACAGTTTATGATCCATTTCAAAATTATAATACAATTTCTTCCTTATTTTACGACTTTTATATCATTTCTAAAATTTATTATATCTATAAATTATTATACAAATCAATTATATCTATCTACTTGTGATTGCCGTATAATTTTTGTTCCAAGTTTGAACTTTTTCGCGCTCTATCTGATACTATTTAGATCTTGCATGGAGTAGAAATGAAACATTCATTAATTCATGAAAAAAATATACTGTGATTCTTCAGCTGCAGCGTATATTTACATTAAGATTATAAATTACACACGACAGAAAAGAAACATTCATTAATTCATGAAAAAAAAGCATACTCAACTACAGCGTTTGCTTAGTTGAGATTTTGAATCGGATGGAACAGAAATGAATCATTCATTAATTCATGAAAAGAGTATATTGCTATTCCTCTGCCTACACCGTATTTTTTTTTTTTTTTTTGAGATTATTAATTACATTTAACAGAAATGAAATATTCTTTAATTATTTAAAAAGTATATTGAGATTCCTTAACTACAGCATTTTCTTAATTAAAATTATGAAATTAATACAGAATTGAAACATTTATTAATTCATGGAAAAAATATATTGAGATTCCTTAACTACAGCATTTTCTTAATTAAAATTATGAAATTAATACAGAATTGAAACATTTATTAATTCATGGAAAAAATATATTGAGATTCTTCACCTACAGCGTATGTTTCATTAAGATTAGGAATTAAACTAGGCAGAAAAGAGGCATTCCTTAATTCATGAAAAAAATATACTCAACTACAGCATTTGCTTAATTTGAGATTTTGAATCGCACGGAACAGAAATGAAATATTCATTAATTCATGAAAATATTTACTGTGATTCCTTAGCTACAGTGTATGTTTCACTGTGATTCTTTCTATGAGGCTGTGTTTGTGTTAGTGAGTAATTTAAAGATTAAATTATCTGAAAATGTTTATGCTTTATTCTGAAGGATAAAATATATTAATTTGCTTCTAATACAGCGTACCCACAGTTTTAATAAATATTATTTTGTCGCAATCTTATTGTATAATATATTCATACCACATTAATATTTATACTACATTCGACTTTAAAATCACAGTCACA
>JAOUZG010052315.1:4401731-4416348 GCA_026289955.1 Argiope argentata | reverse complement strand
CGCAATCTTATTGCATAATATATTCATATCACATTAATATTTATGCTTATTCGACTTTAAAATTACAATCACATTTTAAATACCACACATGAGAAAGTAGATTTGTTATATTATTTAAACACAATTTGTAACATTCTTAATGTCTTCAAATCAGCTAGGTATTAAATCCCTAACTAGTCGCGAAGCACTTCCTGCAAAGGAGTTGGCTGAAACTAAACAATGACGCCTGCTTAGTTTAATCTTCCTAATAAACATCAATTAAGAAGGAGCATATTTAGCCGGGTAAGCGCTTCCGTCTTCAGATTAAACCCAGAGTGAAACCCGAAACGCCGTTTAAGAGTTGCGAATGCGTCTTCTTGATACTTGCTTCAGCGGGCTTGTTTTACCATTTGGGAAGACAAATGGTCCGGAGTTCCGCAAGTTCATGGCTTGCTCAGAAACAAGCCATATTCGTGTATTTATCATAGCAGAAGTTCGTAATTAATCTCGCTGAACATTCACATTGTAACTAATTGCGCGCTTATTTTATAAATGATCTTGAAGAAGTTACTAGTTAGCGCAAAGAGAGAGAGAAACTAGTTTGTTCACATCCGAGGCTTGGTATATTGAATGAATATCTGTTGATGTTTTATTATGGTCAACTGTTATCCTGAGAAATATAATGGAATGAAAAAGTCTTTGATTCTGAGATTTATTGAATTAATAAAGTGTATAACGTTTTAATTCAACGACAGGACTCGTTATTATATGAATCAAGCATGTCATTATGAGTAGTGTCTGATTTATTAATAATTAAATGACAAAATTGGCATATCTGCGTTGAGTGACGGAATTTAACATGAAAATATTGTAAGCTGTATATTATCTATAAATTAATTGATACGATAATTTTAAAATAATTTTTTTCACAGAGTCTGACTCAATAATAGTGATATGACAAAATTGACTCCACATTTGCAAAGAGTGACGGAATTTAACATGAAAATATTGTAGTCTGTATATTATATACAAATTGATAGATACAATAATTTTGAAATAATTTTTTTCAATGACTTTCTAATGTTTCGACTTTGTACTTTTGCAAATTCTCGCTGATATTACTCTGTTTTAATACTCATCCAATCTAATTATTAGGCAATCGATTAATTAATTTAATATTTTTTGATTCACGTGACGCCACCTGTTGATGAATTTCAGAAATACGTAACTTTGTTGTTGTTACTTATGGCACTTGCCATTGGACAAGCCCCGCTGATGAAAGCATCAGTAGATTTAAGCCTAATAAGCGTCTCTTGTTTTTAAAGCTGCTCCAACTAGGGCCAAGAGTACGACTTAGCTACACACTCATCACACTTTCACTTGCTCAGCTCCTTTTTACAGCGGTGCACAGTCACACATCTCACAGGTAGAACACAGAAGAACAACCATCCCCGAACCGGGGCTCGAACCCAGGTCTCACGGAACACGAGGAAGACGCGCTACCTCTGAGCCAGAGAGCCAGCATAGAAGACTTTAAAATTCCATAGTTTTTGTTATGGAGATTAAAAATTAAAGAATGATAGAAATAAGAAAAGTATAATATAATAAATTTTAAAAAACTGCTCATGATTAATATTTAAGGGAATATCAATATTACTTTGAATAAATATAATGTATTTATAATATTTGTATTTTTAACTAGTATATTTATAATTTTCGATTGTATTAATTATTCTCTACATTCTGTTTTAATGATTTAGGTGTGAAACTTTTGCAAATGTTTTCGAAAATAACTTAAGAACGTATTATTTAAAAGAAAATTAATCTTCCTTTCTTGTAAAATCGGTTAAATATTACCATTGAACAAATAATCATATTTTCCTTTATAGATTGATTTTTACTACTAAATTTATCTATTAACAAAAATAATTTTTAAGGTAATAGATAATAACTCACACAACTAATAATCTGTGAATGCATTTGTGAGGAAGGGGTGTACGAATAAGTAAATCTATTATGATGAATAAATATCTTCATTTCGGAGCCTCTTGCAAACGCATAGTTCACCCAGCGTTTATTCCTCTCCTGTGTCCAAGGACACTTCAGCTGAGTTTCGCGGACCCCTCGGCATACGTTTCGTCCAGCGATTTAATATGTATACAGCCCCCTAATGTCGTTATCATTCCTCTGCGTCCCGTCTTTATATTTCTCAGCATGTCATCTGTAAGATAATATTGCAAGATTCCTCAATTTGTTCCCCGTAAGTAATTGGTTCACCTAGCCTTCGTGATCTTTCTAAATATTCCTCATCCTTTCTCTCAAATTCTGCGCCAAAGAGTGGCGAGTAGGCGACCCATCTTTTCATTTGGCGACACATGTACGTGGAAATCCCACTAATAACATCACGACGAGTAGGAAAATCTCCCGCTGCCATTTTTAGTCGCATTTTTTTTTATTTCGAATGATTTTTCGACTCTTTGTGTCTCTTGGAATTTGTGGGGGCTCTCTGACGTCACCACTTCTCTGCTTCATATTTTGCTAGTCGTCTGTTACTCCCCCCCCCTTGTGTTTATTTTCACGCCAAGTTTTATTAATTTTAACGGATTTCTAATCCGATATATGAATTTTGATAGGTTTATTTTTTTATTTGTCCGTAAATAAATGGAACGACATTCCTAATATATTAGTGAATAGTGTATATGCATATATATATTACCACTATTTTGTTCTCATATAGAA
Source organism: Argiope argentata (assembly GCA_026289955.1). Taxonomy (NCBI): domain Eukaryota; kingdom Metazoa; phylum Arthropoda; class Arachnida; order Araneae; family Araneidae; genus Argiope; species Argiope argentata. Next base: position 4,413,630 of record JAOUZG010052315.1, on the reverse strand, counting down.
TATAATTTTTTTCGTAATTTAAAAACTGTTGTGAATCGTTTTAAAGAAATTTAACGCTTGCTAAATAGAATCTTTAAATCTATATAAATCCATGATTGTTATTTTAATTTTTTTTAAAAAAATCAATTACCAACAGTATAATTGATTCATTTATACTGATGTCAATGCTTCATTCGCATTTTTCAATAGTTCTTTTAGAAATGTTTTGCCGGCTTTCTGGCACAGAGGTAGCGCGTCTTCCTCACGTTCTGGGAGTCCAGGATTCGAGTCCCGGTTTGGGCGTGGTTGTTCTTTTGTGTGCTATCTATGAGAAGTGTGAATGTGCCCCCCTTTGAAATGGGGCTGTGCTAGCGACTGTGATGAGTGTGTAGCTAAAGTTGTACACTTGGTCCAGTTGGCGCTACTTGAAACAAGATACGCTTACCCTTCGACTTAAAATCTCCTGATGTATCAGCGGGGCTTGCCCATTTCAAGTGCCTTAAGTAACAACAATTCTTTTTCCTCAAAACATTTGTCCTTAACGGTTGATTCATGAAAATCAAACCCACGTGTAAGGAGATATTTTTTCTGTTATCAGGCCTTTAATTGGTGATTCACCATTATCAAAATTGGTTTGACCTCTAAGCTACTACGATTGTGGTATTTATTGATATTATCAATTTAATTATTTTTATAATGGTCTGAAATCATTTATATTTCGGCTCGATTTTTTGTAAATGTGGCGGGATTGTCAAGTTGAACTATTTTTGGCGAGATTTTAATGAGTTGGCATGATTTTTGAGGACACATCCTTTTTTTTAGAAATGAATTTTTTTATGATTCAAATCATAATACCAGTGTACTAATTAAAACTGCTGAGGTGTCTATTTTTAAAAACATTAAATCATGAGTAGTTAATAATATTGCCTCCTTAACTTCTTTATGTATAAGAATAAAATTGTCGAATAAATTTGAATAAAAATTACATTAAAATATATCAAATAAATATGATTAGTTGAAATGACATTTCCAAAATATTCTTCGAGTTGTATCCATTTCCAACCTCCTTAATGGCCCACAGAAGTACTTGAAAAAATTGTATTGCAAATGTTTTTTTTCAAAACCATAAATTTGATTACTGTTATTATTACTTCTTGTAAATGTATTGGAAATGTAATCGAAGATATGATATTTTCTGAACCCAATTTACACTTCTTGTAGGAGGGAGGGGGGAAATCCACCATAAGATAAACATTAACTTTTTCGAAAAATGAAACAAAATTAGTTGTTTCCTTCCTTCTTGAAATTTGTATCGCTTTCATCCAAACGAAACAATTCGCCCTAGATTGTTTTTCTCCGATCTCCAATAAAATTCTCTTTTTTTTTTACTGCTGACCGATTTTTTTTCTAAATAAACAAACCAAACGATAAAAAAAATAAAGAATATGTAATACAGTTAGAGTGGCAACAGAGAGAGAGAAAGGAATGGGACAGAGCTATTTGGAAAACCAGCAGAAAGAAACAAGATTAGGGCTTCATAATGTTGTCCTGGTAGTTTTTCGTTCGAAAAAAAAAAATACTTTTCCCGCTTTTTTTCCCCCTCCGTTCTCCCGTCGTAACTTCGTTTCATTTCACTTCTTCTCTATCTTCTTTTCGTATTTATTTTTCATCTTGTTCGTGGCCATACTGTGTTTGCCGAAGAGTAGAGCTTCGCTTAGGCTTGCGGAGGAAATTGTGGTAATCTTAAAGAAGAAAGAGTGTGTTCGGCGGAATTTTGCATTCCTTCCTATTCGGGTTGATCTGGGATAATCCGCATTGAAAGCGTTCGAATTCGGAATATAAAATCCGACATGATGATCGCTCTTTCTTCTTTGTTGCTGCTGTTTTGTATTTTCCTCTATCCTCTTGAAAAACAACGAATCGGTAGAAAATTGTTCTTTTGGGGGGCAAAAGTTTCGGAGTTGGTTTTGGTATTTTTAATGTCTTTTTTTCAGTTCTCATCTGGATTGACCACCCCCTAAAACAAATTGCTTTTTTTTTATTTAAAGATTTTTCTATAACTTTTCTTCCGAATTATTTGTATATGATTTTATTTTCCTTATTCTGTAAAATCATGGCTAGAAAACAGACTCAGATGGCCAAGAAATTGGATTCCACTTGAAGTCGAAAAATTCATAAAAATTCCAATCAATAAATCTTCTATTTTGGGGTTATCTTTCCAAATTTTTTGTATTTAATTCTCTTCTAATTCAAAAAACTAACATTCATTTAATGTATTTATTTTACGCTTTTTTATGTTTCCCAACTTGAAAGGTAATGTTTTTTTTTAAATTCTTTTCTGTATCAATACGCGTTTTCTCTAGAGGATTCTTGATTTTTTTGGAAAAGGCCCATTGTTATCAAGTATAGTTTGCTCCTTCGTGTAGGTAGGGTTAATATATTTGAAACTAGCTGCATGTAGCGACCAGCTTGCTAGTTCGATAATCTGGAATTTCTAGTCCCATCAAATTTTTTGCATGGCCTCTGGCAAGTCGGGGTAAAATTGGTGGTGGTTTTTCACCTCACTATTGGGTACAGAAAAAGGTTGGGGGTCAGGTTCCACTCATTGATGACGGAGCGTATTTCCCAAGGAAAGGGTTGCACCGGGGATGGTGATGTCCCTTGAAACTCAACCTCAGTTCCAGCCAATGTTACTATTGCGGCAGTCTGGTCATTTAGATTTTTCCATAAGCCTCAGGACAGTTTGGCGTAGCCGGTTTAAGGCTTTTCCATATAATTTTATTGGTGTTTTAAAATCCCTTATATCACCAAATTTTGAAATAAAATTCTAAAGTCAAGCAACATTGAGGATATTGAAATAAAACCTAATGCACATATGATAAAAATAAAATACTGACATTTGCTTTATTTGTCCATTTTCATTAATATCTTCTTTTTTAAAAAAGTTACTATTTTATGATGAACTATAGCTACATAATAGGACATTGGTCCGAACTAGCGTTCTTGTATTAATCTGAAATTATTTTTGATTTTTCCCAGACTAATCTGACTTGTTTAGGCATATTTTAAAGTGATTTTTTTTCATTCTTTTTTCTGCTTTTACTCTTAATTAATGTAATATAATTTTGTTTATCGGTATTTATTTAAAAAATTTATTTTCCAAAATCATTTAGTTGTCTCCGTTTATTATATTTTTACCTAAATGCCCTTCAGAATCGAGAAATATTTTGAAATAAAACTTCAATGTTAGAAAGTTCGGATAACCCCTTTGGAATCATTTGCAAATATCCATCTGTGTCCCAAAATAGGGTTAAATATTTCGAAAGTATTCCTTGTAGTCTTAAGAATTTTATGACATTTTCTTTAGGGACTCGACTTAAGAATTTGCATTGAATTATGCTTGCCGTGAAAATGAGTTCCAAGTGCTAGCCATTAAATTATATCAGAAGAATGTATGACTTTTCTATTCATGCTTCTATGTCCAGTAATGTCTAATTATACCCCAAAGGTATCATCTGTTATTTGCTTTAAGTCTACAGTGTAGACATTATGTTAATTCTAAGCTCTGTGATTACGAATAGACAGTTTGTTAAAGAACAAACTAATTTTTAATTATGTGTCATTTAGGATCTTAACATGTTTGATTTGGGCAATAATTTAATTACATCGGAAAATAGCAGAATTTATCAATTTATGTTCAAAATTAATAAAAAAAAATTAGATAATTCTTAGCACATATAAAATTCTTGATGTTAGATATTTGGTTAAATTAATTTCATATGGTAATATTAATTCCGTCAAACTGTAATTAATTCGCATGTTAATATTTATAAATGGAAGAAATATTACCAAGTGCAATTAATTTTATACGACATGTCGAATTCGTTATATAAGCTTCGATGTTCTAATAAATGTAATAAATGTTTAAATTCTAATAAGTGTTACATCATTAGAGAAAATTCATTTATTTCTTATACAGCGCGAGAAACCTTCTGAGAGGAAATCCTTGGCTCCTTTACCCGGACTCTTTGTAAAACATCGCCAATCATTATTTTAGGAATTTTAATCTTAAAAAATTGCAATAGAGTTTCATTTTCCACATTACAACTCTTATAGATAGATTAACACGAACGTACTAAAATTATACAAGAATGTACTCGTAATGTTGTCGCTAATTTATTATATGATACTGATAAACATAATTTTAGATACAACTTTATACATATGTAAAGTTTCTGATATATTTTAACGGCATATTATTTTTAATCTATTTAGTCTCAATGTAAATTTATTATTATTCTGACCAATTGGTATCAAACTGAAAGACGTTTAATTGAAAATACTATTTTAACACACCATTACTCGTTGAAAAGAAAGTACAATAATTAAACCCGTTTTTGTAGGGTTTCTGTGTATAGTTGCAAGATGCATTGTGGGTAAACACCGTTTTAACAAAAGATTGATTTTTTTAAAAAATTTCTTTTTTCTCCGTTACTAGTGACCTCTAAGGCTGTAGGGAATGACGAATTTTCCCCCTCTATACTTGTTTTTGTGTGAGGTTAGTATTTTGTTGAAAGCAATTATGGTGCTGAAAGGCATTTGTTTGTTTGTGTTTTAGAATTTTCCTAAGATTTAGTATCGATAGCAATCTTCATAGTAGTGAAAAAAAAATGATTAAAACATGGATTATGTTTTTGCCGTGCACTTCTTGTCATTTTCTGCTTTAGTTTTTAAAAATACCTTTCATTTCTGTAAATATTTGATTTTAATTTTCTTGTATAAGAATTATAGAGAAAATGTTGTAATCGTCAAAAGATTCGAATTTAAGGTTTTAAAGAATATCTACGATTTAGAACTCCTGCGTTCGAAAAACACATTTTTGGAAAATGTCTGTCTGTTAACGTTATAACTCACGCTTTGAGCTGGTTAGAAGAAATTTGGTGTATGGTATTTTAGACCAAATTTGTAGATTTTTGTAAAATTTTGAAGGAATTCCACGTAGAGGAATTCTTTCTATCTGGACTTTCTAATTCAAACGTGGACCATCAGCCGTTTGTGCTCTCGTACGCATATCAATGCAAAAACTGAAAAACACGATTTAAATCATTAAAATTCGATTTATGATTTTGCGGCTACAAGTTTAATTTCATGTGAAATCTTAATTTGGTGGGGATTTTTTGAGTGAAAAAATTGATCATAGACGGCATTTTTTCTCTCTTTTTCTTTTTAATGCGAGTTTTTTCTCCATTTTATTTGACATTTTTCTTTAGTTTTTCAAATTTCAGTATGTTTATTTTTTATTTTACCATATTTCTTTCTATCCATCATTTTAATATCACACGTGGCGGGGAAAAAAAAATCTTAGACGCCAAAACGGCAATTTATAGCCAAGCATGGAATGCCTGAATCTATCTTATGAAGCTGTGCAAATATAAGTTAGTTCCTTCCAGAGTATGCGCTTTCTTATTGGCCGTCTTATAACTGGCCGAGTATAAATCCATCTTTAGTTTCTGAATCGGTTGGAAAAACGGCATCCAAAATATATTTTTTCATGATAAATTCAAGATGAGTGTTAGATTCTTTCTACATTTTATAACTATTGCTTATTAATTCCTGAGAGATATTCGAGACCTTACGCAAGATCTAACATGCGATGGGAGGGGGAGAACGTAAGACCCCTGTTAGAAAGTATTACAGAACGTTTAGAGGTGACTACACTTTGTTTGTTTATTCTTTCTTGTTGTCTTGGAACATACAACAATGCTTCATGCCCCTGCAACTATAACCACCTGGTTATTTAAACAGTGTAATGAGCATGAAGTGGAAGATGTAATGAAATACGGTCCTGTTCTATACACTCTATGTGACTGTTGTTCGACGCCTGGCATTTACTGGTTAAAATTTGATAAATTATTTTGATATTGAATTAAAGAAAGCTGAAGACGGTGAGCTGTTTGAAATTTAAATGGGAAGTGGCTTTGTCTAGTTAAGCTAACTATTGGAGAGAAACTGGAGACTTACACTAGTTCACATAAACAGACTTATAGTTTGTTCGTGATTTAAAAAATTCTGAAAAAGTATTGTAAAAATACAAAAGAAAAATCAGGGACGAGGACAGTAATAATTTTTTTTAAAAAAATAAAGGACATCTCAAAAAATGCAAATAAATACTATGTACAAACACGAAAATAACAGAAAATAAAGATATGGATTTATAACGCTACTCTTGTAACTAGTGTTCTTGAAATCTAAACAAATCTTTGTTTTCTTCGAGATGTCAAATCGTTCTTTGAATTGGAACAGCGTTTTTGTGTCTTTTTTACTAAATTAAACCAATGATTCGAACTTTGAGGATATTTGAAGGACGATCCCCTAGCTGCCCGGCACTATGGAGCCCATCCCCCGATGCCCAAATTTAAGAGAAAAGATCGGAGTACTTACATTATGCAAATTTGTCTCTCCCTTTTTTCCAACCATGTTTCAATAATGAAGGAAACCATCTTCCGCTCAGTCCTCGTCTTGTGGCTTGCACTTTCGCTCCTCTCCCTGTCCTTTGCGTGCCCGGACCGGTTGATTGATTGGATATATTAGCCGGTGCAGATTACCCAAGAAAATTTTTTTCATTGTTATTAGTATTCTCTCTTCTGCTAGTCCACCAGGAATAACAAGGGAAGGATGAAAAAAAAAATAAAGTTGGTAAAAAAAATCTGAGGGTGCAGAGAGGTGGGGGACGGAATAAAATTCGACGTAATGTTTCTGGGGCATTATTATTCCAGCCTTGTTTTACAGACTTTGCAAAAAGTTCGGTAAGAAAAAAATATCCGGTCCCAAATTAGCTTTTTGTATTCATGCCGTTGCCAAGGAGAAAATTTAATATATATCTTCCATCACAACAGTAATGAATCTCATTATGATATCAATGGAAATTATGATGTAAAATTTAAGAGGTGGTTTTGTAGGGTTATTTTTCCCCCGGATGATAATAGATTATTCTTATTCCCGATTGAGAGTGAAGCAGTGCGGGATTAATTCCGAAAGGCATCGTGGGTAAAGAGCTTTTTAACAAAAGGCTGTTTTTTGCTCCGCTTGTGTCCGTTACTGGTGGTCTCTTGGGCTGTGAGAACATCTCGACTTCTTTTTATTTCTAGGTTTGTTTGTTGCGTAAGATTGGGGTATTGTGTTGCAAAAGCAATTATGGTTAGCATCTTCGTTGTGATTTAGAGTTTTTGTAAGATTAAACTTCCGGTCGCCGAACAAAGAAAAAAAAATTTAATCTCCATCTCGGATTCAAATTATGCAAAATAAAGTTGCTTAAGCTCATTAATTTTTTTGAGGGAATCAAAGAATAAAGCATGTAGGAGGATTCTATTTCTGAAATAAAAGCATTATTTTTCGGTAAAATTTATAAAAGCAATAAAAAATTAAACTGATTTGATGTATTCCGAATAGACTTCCGAAGTAAGTTTCTATAAGTAAAATGAAAATTCTCTACTATCTGCTGTATTAAAAAATATATCTTTGATTTTTTTTAGAATTGTTGTTTATTTAGTACTGCTTTTTCCTCTTTTTATTGTTATTTATAATTATCTGTATCAATAGGGACGTTCTTTAAACATTTGCAGTTGCATTCCATTTAACAAATGGAATTAAAAGATTTGAGCTTTGTACAAAAAGAAAAAAAAGATGCTTTCATTGATGCCAAATCTCGATAGAATTATTTCACATTATGAAGAAATGAATGAAGAAAAAAAACAGAATAAAAGAAACAATATAAAATTGGAAATTTTACTTCTTGAAACTTGCTAGCATTATTTTTATTGACATTAGATTTTTATAGCATTTTTTATTACCCAAGATATTGTTATATTGCTTATTATTCCTAACTATCGTTTGGCATCAATAAAGATTGAATTTTGTTTATATTATAGACTATTATTTCTAGGAGTTTTAAAGTTTTTAATGCCATTTATTCTACCCATTTTCTGAAATGCATCTTATATTCCCTTGCTGTTAATATGATTTAAATTCTTTTTCTCCGCCGAGTTCTAAAAACGATCCAATTTAGATAAACCAGTTCTAGAAAAATTTGGTTTTAGAATTCAACTTAAAATTCTTTAATCGAACTTCTTTTTTTTAAAATTTTAATATTGAAAATATTATTGTCTCTATAACTGTATCTCCAAATCTGTTCTTAAAACTCTGAAGCAGTTTCAACTAAATAATCATGAATTGTTTCTCACTTTAAGTAATTTGAATGTTAGACATGCTATGTATATTGTAAAGAGATATATTCGAATATAACCCAATATATTTTCAAGCTTTAACATTTTCGAAATCTGTAACACTTTCTGGATTACTTTAGAATGTTCTAACACATTCTATAATATTTTTAAAAATTATTCCGTTCAGAAAATACGATATTAGATGATACGAAAAATATGATATTATACGATACGAAAAATACGATATTATATCATATCATTTTTTTGAAAATAATAAATCATTTTATACGCTCCAAAATATATCCTTTCTGGAAAAATCTGGAAGTTTCTGGAAAAATTTGAAAAATTTAGATTGTTTACTATAAAAAGTTAAGTCCGTGAAGAAGTTATGAGAACGCTTAGTGTGAAGATTAGTATAACTTAAAAGAATCTCACAGAGAATATTTCAGTATTGCCAAATAATCTCTTCATTTTTTAAGATTATAAATAATTTTATGTGCTCCAGAATATTTTTCTGTCATTCTTGGAATATTCTAGAAGTTTCAGGAAAAATTCGGAGCATTTTGGATTATTTCAAAATAAAAGGTTAGAAGGTTAAGCTCATCAAAATATTATTAATTCAGAACGCCGAGTATACACTCTAATATAATCTAAAATAATCTTACAAAGAATGCTTTTAGTATTACCAAAAAAATTTCTTCATTTTTGAAAATTACTATTAATTTTATGTGTGCCAGAACATTTTTCAGTTATTCTTGGAATATTCTAGAAGATTCCGGAAAATATTGGAACATTTAAGATAATTTTAAAATAAAAGATTGGGCTTATGAAAAATTGTTATGTGGGAGCATTGAGCGTAAACACCAATATATCCTTAAAAGAATCTTACAGAGAATACATTTTAGCATTGCCAAACACTAAATTTTTATAATAAAAAAATTAAATATATTGAATAACGAAAATCATCTAAATTAAACTCCTTTTAGTATTTAGATGTTTTTAATGATATAAAACTCTGAATAAGAACAACAGCAGCAAAGCAGAACTGTTTTTCAATAAAATACAGAGAGAGATTCATGATTCAAGAACTTTCTATAAAATCTAAGCTGCATTTGCTTGGCGGAACTGAACTGGATATAGAAATGCTAAAACAAGAAATCATGGCTTGTGCGATCTAAAATAAGAAATTAATCTCCTAAAACAGATTGCTTCGGATAAAAATATCCTTATTCAGTTCTTATAGCTGTTTACTTTTCCTGTCCAACGCGAACTGTTGGTAATTCACTTCCTCGGAAACGAGCAAACTTAAGGGGGAAATCACATCCTAAAATTTACTATCGGAGGATACATTTCACTGAGTAAAACCTGCACCGTCCCGAAATTGATCGACCGTAAAACGAGATAAAAATATATCCTCAAACAACCAACACAAAGATGTCGACCCCCTGGGTTGGTTTATCTTTGGAAAATAAGCCGAACCGAGCTATTTCTTGGCGAGGAATTATAATCACTAGTGTACCTGCAAATACAGAGCTGCAATTAAAATGCAAAAATTTGGAGATTAACCGAAGGAGAAGCATAAAAGTGCTCCTGCCAAGATTTAATGCAGCCAATTTATTGCCTCGTTCCGAGATTAAGAATGGGGAGGGATCGTCCAATATAATTCTCAACGACCCTCCCCCCTCTGATTTCGGCATTAAAACGCAAACGACAGAGCAATAACTTTCCTATTTATCGTAAGAAAAGTTTGAGGTCGTAGGGCTGGTTTCTTATGGCCTCGGATTTTAAAGGCATCATGTTCAAAAGACGTGCCATGATTTAGGTGCTATTTATTAATGCCGGGGATTGGAAAGAAGTGATTGGGCAAACAGTGCAGAGGAACGCGATTTGATTTGTTGTTCGTTGAAAGTTTGGGTTTGCTCATTGGTTAAAAAGCAGAAATGGGAGGCGGTGTCTTTGAAGATTACAAATTGAAATTTATGGTAGCTCATCAATGCTGGTGGTAGTTAAAGAAAACTAATTAGGGAATGGAGTTTCAGGTTGAAAACGTAGACGAAATTAGGGATAAACTAAGTAACTATGATCCAATCTGTTAGCTAAGAACATTTCCAAGTGTATCGTACTTATGGCATCAAAGTTTAGTACATCTATCATGATACTTTGAAAGAAACATGAAACAGATCACTATCAGATCTTTGAAACTAAAATTTATCTTTGTTTGAACTAAATGGATTCTATTTCAGTTTTTAAATCATTTTATTATTGTTTCTTAAGTATCTTGAATCGAAGATGTTTGAATTTTAAAATAAATTTTATGAATAATTTCTAACTCACACATTTGTTAAGGGCTTCATGGCATGAGGAATAAGTTATATATTCTCGAATCACCAAATTCAGCCAGGTAAAACATTTAAAATCTTATCATTTTGAATATTAAATACACTTTTTTATAAGATATATAGGCGGAGAAAATAATATTAAGCTCCGTTTGTTTAATCTCAAGTTTTTGGTGAATCTCCATTTTTTACATTACATTTAAGCGAATTTTTTTTTTTAAATTTATCAAGTATTTTATTTAAAAGTATTATACCTCAGAAACTAAAGGGATGAAATTTTGTCTGTTGTTTTGACGCTTAAAATTGGAATCTTTATCGAATTTTGAATGACGAATATCATTTTGAAATGGTATTTGTGTATCCATCTCCATATACGTGGGCTCAAAAAGTGGATGTGGCTAAGTATAAATGAAATTCGCCGTATCTAGTTTTATAATAAAAATGATTTATCTAGTTTTATAACAAAAAATTTATAATTGTACCTAATTTTAAACCAGGTTTGTCTACAAGTCGAGAGCTAAATCGATTTACTTATTCTTGCATGCGAAAACTCTGATTCGAAAATTCAGTACTAGTTATATGTATATAGGTGTACCACTTTGGTTTTAGTTTTGTGTGTATTATTTCAAATTATGGGCTTAATTTACCAAAACATGTAAGAAAATTTTTATCACAATTACATGAAACAATCTATTCAAAATTTGAAAACAGCAAACGAAACTGTAGAAAAATACAGAGTTATATCTTCGAAAACCTGTAATATGTGATTCAGATTTCCTAAAACCATCGACAAAAGTTCATTCTGCAGCTTCTTCAAAATCTGAAAAACAATGCTTCGTTCCCCCCTCAATATCTACATCAAGGAATTATTAAGATCTGTTTGAAATTATTAGCCTAATAGATAAAACATATATTAGAATGTTAATAAAAACTATTATGTTTTGATAAAACAAGAATTCGACATTCCAAAGCGAAAAACGAAGCCGTATGGAAGTTTGAGCCATATCTTAATATCTTTGGCATAAGCTCACACAATAACTCCAACCTCAAAATCAGAAAAACGCCATTTTATACATATTCCTTCCAACATCTAAAACTAAACTGAGTGGTACGACAGCCCATGTGGGCCAAGACCTTCACTGTCCATACCTGCTTTCTTGACCCTGGGGTTCGTAGGCATATATCCCACTTAAGTGGTCTGTCTAGTTCCAATGACCTGTTAATCTTCTGGTGGGCCACGTGTTCCCCCCATAAACTAAAGGCTGGAGGCTCAGCGTTAAGCCTAGTTCCAACGATCTGAGAATCTTCAGGTGGACCCCATTTTACCCCTCTTGCGATTTCTTGGGGTCCTTTGATGCCTGG
>JAOUZG010052315.1:4387964-4401721 GCA_026289955.1 Argiope argentata | reverse complement strand
CGTCCACATGCATCAAAGGACCCCAAGAAACCGCAAGAGGGGTAAAATGAGGGAACGCGTGGCCCACCTGACGATTCTCAGGGCGTTGGAACTAGGCTTAACGCGGAATCTCCAGCCTTTAGTTTCTAAACAGCTTTGGTTCTCAGTTTATTCTTCGATTCTCTTAGGGGATGAAAGGCTGAGTCGGCTTTGCCCATCGCGAGAATCGAACCTGCGTTGGCAGCTTCCTTCCAATTTCTCTTTTGCAGTTCTTTCAAAATTCGGAAAACCAAGTTTTTTATTCCCTTTCTTTTCGATGTCTACATAAAGCTAATTATTAGATCTGTCTGAATTTATAGAGTTAATAGATCCATACAAGAAGAAAAATTAATAAAACATTGTTATTTTGAAAAACAAGAATGCAAGTAACGAAGCTGTAGAAAAATTTAAGTCATAACTTATGAATAATTGTTATATATATTTCTGGCATAAGTACTCACAATAATGCTAACTTCAAAATCTGAAAAAGGATAAAATCTGAGAAAGATCATTTCAATCCTATTCTTTCCAATATCTACATCCAGGATTTCTATCAATAGATGCAGAAACGATAAAAAAAAACAGGGGGATATTTACCCAACGCAATCGCAAGCGAAGAAACGCTTTTCACAACATTAATTTCTCTTTTGAGTCTAAAAACGAGCCGTTTGTTGTCTATAACCTCCCATTTCCCCTTCACGCTTGGTAGTATCCTAACAAGCTTATGCCTTTTGCTCTTCTCTATACTGTTGCGGATTATCCCTGATTGCTTTTCGATTCATATACACCAGCAATTAATTTTTTTCCATCCCTGAACAAGTCAGCCCCATTGCCGCTAATAAAGCTAATCATAGAGATAAATAAATAAAAGAACGGAAGGCCTATTCCGACGAGCTTTTCAGTATAAATAAGTAAAGGTACTGCTTGCTGCATTGGGGGTATATATATTCCAGAGGTTGAAGTCGATACTACTTGTTCGAATAAGGACGAATGCCTCCCTTTATGTGTTTTCCAGTCTTCTAATGATGCGTAACTCACACTAATGATTCGTTCTAGATTACGTACTTGGAGTTACTCGCTTCTCTAGAATGTTCTAGAATATATTTTTTTTCTCTTCCATTACTTTTCCCCCATTTTACTCTTTTCTTCTTTGGCAACGGCTCGAAGCTTTAGATGAGGATTTCGATTCGGTAGATTTCTTTTTTTACTTGTAAGTATTTCCTTTTTAAATAAAGTTCTGCTTAATTTTTTTTTCTTTCTTTCTTTTTCTATCTCCCTGTGGTCTTTTTACGAGTGGCGCTCTCTGTTAGGTTGCAGTAGATTATCTTTAAAAAGCAATGACTGGACTTTTTTATTGTTCTTTTTTTCCCTATCTACTTTTTCTTTATTTACCGAACGTACCGAAGCAACGCATTATGATTTGAATTTTTACTCTTTTTTTTTACTTTATTCCGTGTCATTATTTTTAATGGAAATGACGTGGTTTTCTTGTTATTTACAGCTTAGGATGTAGGTGTTATTTCTGCGCTCCGTCGGATTTCGGCTTTTGTGGTTGCGTTTCATTAAATAATTTTCTTCATGGTTATCAGTTATGGGTATTTTACGATTGAAAATTGATACGGGCCATTAATTAGAAAATTAAATTTATGGGCTTCAACGATATATTAGGAATTTAAAAATATGCATTTGAAAAGGTGTATATTTATTTGTTTGTATTCTCGTTTTTACAGATTTATAGTTTTATTCGATTTCGATGAAATTTAATACGCATGTTTTTTTAGACACGAGAAAAACCGTGAATTTTTCTAAGTCAAAATTAATTGAAAGGCAGGTTAATTATCGATAAATAAGCAGGTTTCTGATGTTCTTCAGTTCTACCTTTTGAAATTATTATCCGACAAAAATGATTTTTACGCTGAGTCTTCCGCTTTTTTTGAGTCACGCTGTGTTAAAACTCAAAAAAGAATTCTTTTTGAATGCTAACTATTTATTTTCTAATAATTTCATCCTAATTTTATTGACGTTATTAAATTAGATTTCATACTCGATCCATAGCGATAGTTTATTGTTACGACGAAATTTAATTTAATTTAATTACTCTATTCTTATACCATATTATCCCTATATTAATTTAGAAAAGATGTTTTGAAGAAAATCAAATGATAATTCGAACAATAAATGAATAATTACAGAAAACATAAAATTATTTTAAATTAAATTATCTCTTACATATTTCAAGAGGAAGAAAAAACGCTCGATAAATACTGGTGCAATTTCAGAATAGATCAGTATAAATAAACACATATATACTGTTAGCATATATTCAATGAGAAAAAATTTCTATATACCCAAGCCATTGAGTTGGGAGTTTTGTCAATGTTAAAATTAGATTAAAAAATTGTTTTTTCAATTCCTACTATTAGTTCACTCTCTCCTTATATATATCTTGTTCAAATTTTCAAAAGTTAATAAGACACTTTTTATTCATCCATTCAAGTTCAAATATATGTTTTTTAAAAAAGTGTAGTGGATGACGTTTGATGTTAATATAGTTTCTTCAAATATTTACTCATTAACTAAATGTAATTAATTTTTAATACTTTAAATCGAGTTTTAGTAGCTTGTAATGAACGTTGAAATCAACAGACAGTAGCTCAATCGGTAAAATGCAAGGATTTCAGTGTGTTTTACGTGAGGGGGAATTGTTGCGAAAATCATTATTTTTTTTTGATAAATCATTTATATTAATTGCAATTATTTAATAAAAAGTTACTAAAATAAAATTTTATTTTGTTGACATAAGTAAGAATTGACTTAAATTTTTTTATATATGCATTACTTGTTTTGTATATCTACCTTAAAAAAATTTCACTTCCATTTTTATTTTTTAGAATATATACTTTTTTGTTTTGCTCACGTGATAAGTAATTTTGCCTTCACCTATTCCACTCACATTTTAGTTTTATCCGAAAAAACGATGAGAAATATTAAATAAATACATTTCATACTAATAGTTTAACAACTTTTAAAGCAAATATTAAGGACGAATAAGCTTGGCACTAAAGAAATGAACTTCTGAATTATCGTGCGTTTGAAGGAATTTTTATGGATGTTGGTTTTAATTAGCCTCTATCTATTAATCTAAGAATTGGAAAATAGTACTTTATTTTGTATTTGTGTGCTTGAGAAATATATCTGAATATGTATAAATACAATTTTTTGTAACGACGATTTTCGAAAGCATCTTTTGTAGTCTGAATTTTTGAATTTATTTCCTTCTACCTACTCATGCTGATACTTTTAATACAATTTTTTAAAACGATATATATTGTTTGGCACAATATATATTTCTATTTCCCGTAGTTTTTGTGTTCGTTTTACATTTTTTTAGAGGTGGAAATGTAGAAATTTTATTTCATTGAACATATGCAAACAGTATATATGTGTGACTTATATTGGTCTCTTCTGAGGCTGCTTCCTTATTTTTTAAACTTTTTTTCTGGAATATCTAAGCAATCATTTGGTTTAAAAGAATTTCAATATTATTTTGTAATTCGTGTTTAGAGTTCAAGTTTTTATTTGATATTTTGGAAACCCTTCTCACAATTTAAAACACCTTTTCTAAATTAATGTATGGATATATGGAACAAATTATCAAAACCAATTATAAAATTTTATTTCTATAGCTTATTGCATTTTTGATTGCATGAATAATTAAACTCATAGACTGCCAAACCGTTAGCGTCTGAACTTTGATAAACGTCTACATTTCTTATGTTAAAATCAAACGCCGAATTTCTACCATTTAGCCTGTTTTTGTATTTGAGCAACCTTGTTCGCAAATATATGGACGAACAGACAGATTATCTCCATGCATGAATATCGTTTGAAATTTCATAAAAAATCAGCATTTTTATTTATAAAAATCTCTATACAAAGTGTTAACAAAGAAACATAACAAAAATGATGTTCCGAATTCTGGGATACCGGAAATGTAAAGATGCTTGAAACGCTCAATGCCGATTTTTTTATGATTGCAATATTTTCGTTTAGTATACTTGGCAATAAAAAATAATACTCTGTCTTTATCTTGCTATTATTGTATGGAAATATTTCTTGGCAAACTTTTGCATATTGCATATTTTTTTCCTTGTTCTCTTCATTGTCTGCAAACTTCAACTGCGGTTTCTTCGTATCAAAAATATTTTGATATCAGAAACACATTTAATGTATATATATATTTTGCAAATACTGAATCTTTTGCAAGTATTATTAACTTTAGGCTTTCGTTATTTTCATCCATTTCTATCTTACCATAAATGCCACAACATGTACGACCATTATGCCGAGACGTATACAGAACCATTCATCACTATAACATATACCGTTTCGATTTCTGGATTTAGTATCAACAGAGCTATTCTCCAGAATTTCGACATCACTGAAGCAAATTCCCTTGTTTTTCCCCCAACAACAGAAAGAAAGAAAGAAAAAATCCCAACCTTTTCCTCCATTCAATCCACTCGAAGTAATAAAGATCTTTCCAGTGCTTATGCAAAGTTGTCCCTCTGTATTCGAAATGTCATATCTTGGCATTCGGCAGGGCAAGCACGAGAGTGGGATTCGGGGGGGGGCAGCCATGCGTGAACAAAAGAGAGAGTCCCGGCACTGCCTGTAATTTCCATAATGCCGACATGGCCAATGATCCAAGGAAAAGAGCTACACTGCATTTTTACGTACTCTCCTCCGCTTTTCTTTAATAAATTATTTATATGCAGAGGTTCTCCCTCGGTTTAAAGTCTCAGTCGACGTCACATCTTAAAAAGGGAGAGCAGAGAAATATAAATGAAAAGATGACGTATATTGAAATTTCATAACCTGTATTTTGCATTCCTTCTTGGCGGTGCCGTTTGCGGGGGGCACCCAGCTGGTGGGGCTTGCGGGGCTGAGATTCGTTTAGGGAAAGGGGTTGAGAGGATGGAGGCCGGTGGCTTAAGTCATCAGATTTTTTGATGAATAAGCGAAATATGAATATAGTTTTTGAATAAAAAGTTTGGGGTGGGGACTCAGTGTCTATAAGGAATTGATGCATGGTGTCAGGGGGAAATATTTGGTATATCTTTAAGTATAGACAGAGTGTTAAGTATTGCAAAATACTGGGGGAGGTAGGAACACCAATCTAGCCTAAACACATACTATAAGGAGAAGCGAAAACTTGATGAAGAGGAAATTGTTCATCGACGTTGATGTTGGATTTCAACTGTAAACATCTAACTCATTGTTTCAGTAATATCTACAATATGGTGGCCTATAGCACCAACAGTACGGTTTCCGAATTATAATTTTTTCTAGCGATAACACGCTAAATGAGGCAATTTCTATAAAATTTCAGTTGCATTCTTTAAAAAGAAAAGATGGAAATTAAATGCTTCCCCAACGAAATTTCGTCTCTGGCTATCTGAGGTGAAAGATTTGTTTCCCCATTTTAACAATTGGCAAACATTTGGCGAATTTGGCGACGAAATCTTACTGCAATCCTAAATTAAGCCTAATGGAAGATTAAAATATCAGCTGCATTTGGAAAAATAAATATTACAATCTTGGTAATAATTGATTTCGAAATCATATGAATTTCTATTGTAACTATAAATATCCAATCGCATGGATTTACTTTGCTAGATATTTGCAGAAGTGTTCTCCAATCATGTACCGCCTCTGTGAAAGGTTGCATACGTGAGAATGATGCAAACTTTGAGGTGTTGTTGGACTTAACGTCCAAATGTAGAGTATGTTTTTCACCCATTATTACTTTGCTATTTCTACATTTGTATGTA
This sequence comes from Argiope argentata, assembly GCA_026289955.1. Classification (NCBI taxonomy): domain Eukaryota; kingdom Metazoa; phylum Arthropoda; class Arachnida; order Araneae; family Araneidae; genus Argiope; species Argiope argentata. The sequence goes on along the minus strand of JAOUZG010052315.1, from coordinate 4,395,869 downwards.
TCCTGTAGCTCACTCTGGTGGCATTTTCCGTTGTCCATTGTTACACGATGATTCCCGTTTAATGGCTTTTTTTTTCTACTTTCCCTGCCTGTTTCTACATTTATCTTTATTTGGGAACAGAGATCTATGATTAAATTAATGGCTTAGTTTAAAAATAATTTGAATCATTGTTCAAAAAATCACTATTAAAAAAGTTTACAACGGATTTTAGATTTTTCTTAATTTATGTTCTCTTTGTCGCATACAAAGTTTACACGAATAAAAAAATTCTGTTGATTTCAACTTTCATCGCAAAATCAATTAACTGCTAAAACTCTATTTAAAGCATTAAAAACGAATTAAATTTAATTAATCAATTAACATTTGAAGAAACTTGATTTACATTAGATGTCATCTACTACAAGTTTTAAAGAAATGTATTTGAACTTGAGTGAACGAATAAAGATAATTTTATTAAGTTATCAAAGGATTTGAAAAAAAATTGAGCATAATTTTCGTGGCGCCATCTGTTTGTTCGAAACAGAACTGTCCACGCATAAAATATTGAAAGATCCATGATAAAGGGTTTTGAAAGTGAATGCGTGAGTGTCATTTTCATATGAGCTGAAGTCAAACTTCTTCCCTTTGGGTGCTCAGAAATCTTTACCCTTAGAAACTACTGCACCCATCTTTTCCCGATCTCTTGGACTTGGTTTGAATTAGCGTTCAATCCAAAAGGATAAGGAACAACGACTCTGAAAAGAAATACTTGTCGAATTTGATTAACTTTAGATCGTTTGCTTTAGAGAGCATTGGGATTTTTATTTGCAAAAAGAACGCCAACCTAAAAATATTTTCAAGTTTAAAAAAAATCAAGGTGTTAATGTGTGGAGACTATGCACGTGATAGTGTCTTTCTTTTTTGCCAAATCGACCGTTTTTTTTTTAATTTTTTTTCCAGTAGTAGCACAAATTGGAGTCTCAATGTACCATTTAAAAAGTGATAATTTTTTATATAATATAACTAAGAAGAACAGAACACCGGCTGTCTGGATCAGAGGTAGCGCGTCTTCCTCGAGTTCTGGGTGTTCCGGTTTGGGCATTGTTGTTGTTCTGTGTGCTATCTCGGAGATGTGTGAATGTGCCCCCCTATAAAAAGGGGTTGTGCAAGCGAATGTGTTGCTAAGTCGCACTCTTAGCCCTAGTTGGAGCCTAGTAGTGGCCCTAGTTGCTTCAAGAACAAGAGACGCTCTTTTCGGCTTAAATTTGCTGCTGTGTCAGCGAGGGACTTGTCCAATATGGCAAGTGCCATAAATGACAACAACAATAGAACAAAAAGAATTATTTTAAATTAACTGAAAAAAACAGAAGAGAATTATTCTGCTGTTGAATTATTATGTATTTTATCCAATTTTGAAATTAATGGCCATCTTGTGTAAGACATTGATCGGATTATTTCTAATAATTTGCTGGCTGTTTCTGAAATAAAGAAGGGAATTCTTAACTATATATATTTTTTAAATAAGCTATACTATCGGCATCAATTTCTGAAATATATTCTCAATTTTTTATTCGATTTTCATAAGAATAGCTCTAAAAAGATTCTTTTATTTCCTCACTAAGATATAAATTGAAATATATATCTATATATGCAGCAATATTACCTCACATTTCGAACAGTATTGTTTCTTTTAAGAATCGAATCTTTCCTGCAAAACAAATTTTCCTCCCCACAGCACAAAAGCCCCGCAAATCCAAAATGGCAGCCAGCTTGATTGGCTTATTATAAAGAAGACGGATTGATTTATTATGCTATCAATCACCGCGAATGCTCGAAGGCATTGTTTGCCTTTTATTTCAATCCATCATTTTATTCTTTCCACTTCTTTTTAATAAACAAATAGAGGGAATTGTAAACATTGCATCAAAAAGTATGAGATATTTATGAAAGGGAATAAATAGGGCTATTATGTACCATTCAAAAAGCGTAAGACGTAGATTGAAAAAGCAAGACCAACAACCAACAAATAGCTTTTTTTTCCTTCTTTTTTCTGGAGTTTGGTTGAAATAGAATTTATTTTGCGCTATTGGATAACTTTGTATTTTTTTTTTCTTTTGCTTCTTGGAAGGAAAAAGTGGCCTGATTTTGTCAATAGATGGCACTAGTATCGGAAGGTTTCTTTAGATTTGCCAATGAAGTAAGTCGATCGTATTTCTAGAACGAACGATTTTTGATTTGAGCTCGGATTTTTTTTTTTTTTTGTAATATTTTTTTATTTATTCGTTTATTTGTACGTACACGTTTGAAATAGGGAAATAAGGTAGCTATATATACACAATATATTTGTTAAAACTGAGAAAAATGACATTTTTGTTCTATTTCCAGGTTAGGGCATTTTCGACAATGGCATTTTGCTCGGTACAATAAAAGATACCTTGTCGATAATCCTTTAAGTTTGTCAAAACTAATGGCAATATTTTTTTTCCTTGGTGAAAATAAAAGCAAAATTTGAAACTCCTTTTGTACGTTAATTTGATTCAATTTATTCAGATTTTTAAATATGCATACCGAAGAAAGATTCTATTTAGAACATTTCTTTTGATCGTGCAGTAAAGTTTTTTTTTTTTAATTTCATGGTAAATTTCTAAGGAACAAATTTCATTTCTCTGTTATTTCATTTTATTAATTAAAATTGAAAATATCAATAACACATATATTTTTTTAAATATTGATTCTATGCATTAAAATAACAAAGGAAACAAATAACTAAACGAATCCATTAAAATAACTAAATGAAAATAAAGGATGCGACTTCTTGAAGAAAGATATATAATTATTTAATTTCGTTAGAAACGGATAATAATTTGTTATTTAGTGTATTATAAATATAAGATGATATTTCGTAGAATTGTTTTAATAATAATCGTTCGTGTATTGTAAAGTGATGGGAACGTTGATTCCTGGGCTGATTTCATCAAACTTGCACTAATTCAATATATTTTCTTGTCATTAAATGTATCTACGAGTTTCAAGCTTAATGTCGTAATCACGTGATGTTAGCGAGATTAGGGAAATTCAGAAATTATTAACTGAAGAGTTTGAGGTTGAAATTTGTATTCTTATCATCTTGGTCATGCGGCTATGGTTCAAAATGAGGAATGAAATCATAAAAAAGCGCTGATGTAGTTTAAAATAATTTGTTAATATATTTAAATTAAACTTAATTGAAATCAGAGAAGAACCTTTTTATTTAATAGCTCTTATTTGAAAAAAAATTAATTTTATTGTCAAAAAAATTCAGGCTTCAATATTATCATAAATCTCTATAGTTTATACTACGTTAATTACAAAACAATTTATCTGTCTGACGGTGATGAATAATTCAAAAATGCAAAAAACTTCAGAACTGGAATTTGAAATATCGTAGCTGCACCAAAATTGTAAATGTCTACCAAATTTTGGGTGAAATTCATGAGCGGGAAGTGTATCTGTTGCTCATTTCTCTGAGTGAAAACTCGAGAATTCGAAAAAAAATCAAAAGATTAAATGCGTGAACTTTATTAAATGATACTGTATTTATACCAAAGTTGTTGACCGAAATCGAAATTTTGATCTAATTTCTAACTGGAATAGATATTCCCCCAAAATGCATCCCGGGTTATCTTCACTAAACATTAGATATCAAATTCCTTTTTACTATAAGAAAATCGGGGGAGGGGGGAGTCAGTGACGTAACGGGGACACGTGATGCACAGGACTTAAACTACTTCGCCCCACTGTTGCCATCAATAAATTTGTAAGTCTTCTTTGGTTTATCGAATCAATCGATTTGCGTTCTCGACATATTAACATTATATACCAAATTCCTTTTTACTATGAGAAAATCGAGGGGGGGGGGAGGCAGTGACGTAACGAAAACAAGTGATGCACAGGAGTTAAACTACTTCGCCCCACTGATGCCATAAATAAATTTGGAAATCTTTTTTTTTCATCGAATCAATCGATTTGCGTTCTCGACATATTGCGCTTTAAATATCTATAAACGCATCAATATTCTGTTCCCATAGCGTCCCCTAAGGCATTCCGCCTCTAATATCATAGACCCCCTAGTAACTTACTTGAATTTCTTGACGAATCTCTTCTAACAGAAAAAATTCAACTTTGTAATGAAGGTCTGAATTACTGCGTTTACCTTAGAAATAATTCATCACACACAGTCATCATAAATGCCCTTCAACAACTAGTTTAAATTTAAGCGTGTATTACAAAACTGCTTAGCATGAATGTTCCAAACTGTAAAGCACCATGAATGCCTCTAATGTAAACAAGGCTCCGCACACTTTTGACGAAAGCTCACAGCCTTCACGCACTTATAAGGTTTCTGTCTGAACGTCGTCAGGCTTCATGCGCTTAATACAGGGAAATAACACGTAATATCTTCCTGCCATTTTTCTTGTTGCGAAGGAGGGCCATTACCGTAAATGCTTGGATGGGTGTTCCCGATAGAGAATTGATGCTTTTTCTTTCAGCATTAGCCTCCCTATACCACCACCCCTTTACCCAATGCATGTCTTTCTCCCTACTTTTATTATTATAAGCCTTTCAGAAGTTTCAATGCTGAACTATTTGATTGTTTTAGTTAAAGACCTGGTTAAAAACCCCGGTAAATAAAAGATATTGCCTGTAGTAAATTATTTTTTAATAGGTCAGGTTTATTAAATTTAATATAATGCTTGTCTTTGGAGAAATTCGTTTAGAAATTGGAAGGGAACTTTTATTTACTTTTTTAGCGTGTCGATCGTTTTATTTTTTGAATTAATGGGAGTTATGAGTATTAGAATACCTCCTATTTTCCTTTTAAAATTACTATGAAGTTTTTTTATAGGTCTATTGTTCTTTGTGTCATAAATTAAAAATGTTTCTTCCAAAAAAATTTCATGACTTGATATTTTAAGTAATTTATTATATTTCAGATTAAACTGAAGTGAAACTATATCATGCCGATATTTTTTTATTCCAAAGCAACAAGCAACTGTTGTTGCCAATTTTAAAAAGACACACTTGCGAAAACAAAGATAATAATACACAGTTATAGCTGCTACAAATTTCTTAAAGTCGTTTTTTTTTCGGTGTGAGTTTAATAAACCAACTGTGAATATGCATTTCTATAAATTTGTTGATTCAGTATAAGTTTTAATAAACTGATTGATACGATATAATTTTTTTTGAAATTCGGCTGATGTAGTATAATTTGCCTCAAACCTATTGATGCAAGCAGGAGTTGTTAAAAAATGTTATGAATAAAATGATCCTCTTGGAGTTACAATTAATAGATGGTTTCTGTCAAGGCTGAAACTAGTTATAATTTGAAAAAATTCAACTTTAATGTTATACAAAGTAAAAATAAGTAAGATAAATTATTAATGTATTTGAAATGCAAATGAGAATTGTGTTACTGAAAAACAACAAGCACCAAAAGATAATATTTCTCAATTAAGAAAAACTAAATGAAATTTTAAAAAAATCAAATTTTAAATAAAAGAAAATTATAAAGTATGACGCTATATGGGACAAAACCGAAGCTATCACAGTCAAATAAACCAAAAAAATAGAATATAATCACTATCAAATTTCAACAGGCCAACAATTTCTATATTCTATGTATTTATTTTTTGCCAACAATTTCTATTTTCTATATATTTATTTTTTGCCACCAATTTCTATTGTCTTTTAATTCCACATTCCAACATTTCTTTCAGCTGCAGGAAATTAAAAAAAAAGAAACTGTCTCTCTCTATCACAATTGAAAGTTTATTTTCTTTCTGATTGCTGCTTTGGAAAAAAAGGAAAAAAAAGACGAAATTTATACATATAAAAAAAACGCATTTTTTTAGACGACCGTGCCTCAGACTCGTCTTTTATTGGGCTGCACACGTTCTCCTCTTTCAAATCAAACGGCTTTCTCCTCAAGAGCAACTCGATTTGACAGATTTGACTAAACAAATAAAGCTTTAAAAAGAGAAGGGGTAGACGCCCCCCACTACCCTTCTTTCCTAAGTAAGGAGAATTCCAATCGTCTGCTGCAAAGAGTTTTCGGAAGGAAAGGGGGTGGAGGGGTGGGAGAGGGAGATGAATTTTCATTGCACGCTCGACTAAAGTTCGAATCCGATAGTTGAAGTGCTCCGTTTAGAGCTCGGGATCTATAGGATTTTAATAATTCTTGGAAAGTTGCTAGTGACGTTTTTTCCGATCAGTAAATAAATAAGTAGAGAGAAATAAGAAAGTTACTTCCATCGAAGACGTTGAGTGCTATCAGCTTTTACTTTTCTCTGGTTTTTTTTTCTTCCCTCCCATCTTGCCTCTCCTCCCCTGTTTTTTTGCAAAATAGGATGGCCTATTCGTAGATGCGAGAAAGGAGTTGATGTTTTGGAAATTCCTTCCTATTCGTTTTTAGATTCTTCAGGGTATTTTTAGGTGATTTTAGCGAGGTGGCTGTTTTTCAGAAGGAAAAATTATTATGTTTTTTTTCTCCATCCTCTTATTTTTAGTTATTTGTTTTGAAAACCGTTATGGTCTGATTTGAATTGTCGAATCTGTGTTTTTAAATACTGTATCAAAATTTTCAAGGCTCAGTTCCTGTATACGGCCTCCGCCAAATTGGCGAGAAATTTGGCAATAAATGGAATTTTCTGGTTTCCGTTAATGGAATCCTGGATCTTTTTTATGGCACGTATACAGCTATTAACTTTTATAAAACGATTTTAAATAAAAAAATATATTACAGTTCGTATCTTATGTTGTTCAATTTAACTGTTACTTTCTGGTCTCATCTTAATATAGGAATAAATCTATTCATTTGGATGTTTATCCTAAATAAAAAAAACATGAAGGGGGAGGGTCACGTGGGTGAACCCCCCCCCCCTGAGTCTCGTGCATTTTATCAGTCCTAGGATTAAGCATAACATAGCCCCAAAAGCCCAGTAAATTTCATTACACTTAACAGATTAATAAATCATTTCATTTGGCACTTTATCCTAATATTTTTTTAAAAAAACTGGGGGGGGGAGAAAAGCGCCATTTCTCCAGTCTCGTGTAATTTGTCACTCCTATGACTAAGCCTAACATGGCCTCAAAAATCCCGGTTAAGAATCACAACATCATAAACAAACACCCATCATTAGCGGTTTCTTGGTGAAAAAAATGGCGCCAATAGGCCGTATACGAGAGCTGCTCCATTTTCAAAATGATTAGGAAATTTTTTAATGTTTGCCAAATGTTATTGCATTATATCATTTTCTGAGTAACTAGAAAGGATGATCGTGTGACCATTTATGACCATTTATGGCAGTGCATATGTGCAGTACAGTAAATATGTGCAATGCATTTGCATAGTTTGTAATTACCGACATTCTGGATGTGGAAAGTCCATATCTTAAGATCCCCATAACAACACACTGTAGTACTTCAAAGCATTGTAATAAGTTCACAACTAACCTATCCCTCTTATCTTATCCTGTACTCGGATAAGTCCGGCTGACTCTCCCACTCACTCGAAGGCACACGGGTAAAGAAAACTAAATGCCCGAACCGCCACAACAGCAAGTCCTAAGGGCCATCACCGGTCTAGGTTCAACCCTTCCATTGAGAAATATCCCCCATCATTAATGCGAAGCATCAAACCCTTGCCTTTTTACCCACCAGGGTAGTGAGAAACAACCATCAATTTTACATAGTAAATACTGTGAAGCACCCCGAAACAGCCAATGGGCATGCAGGATAATTGATGGAGCTAGAAATGCATTTTGAGCTAGCAAGCTGGTCACTATTGTAAGATTTTTTGTAACTCTTAACTGTATAATATTAAGCTTTTTAGGAATCTAATGTTTCCAAAAATGACCTTTTTATAACCGTACAATGCTAAGCTTC
>JAOUZG010052315.1:4367955-4387954 GCA_026289955.1 Argiope argentata | reverse complement strand
ATGCTAAGCTTCTTAGGAATCGAATGTTTCCAAAAATGACTTTTTTAGACTCTGTACTATTTCAAAAAAAAATTGATAAAAAAATCAAAATTTTGAGATCAAATTATTTTGGTGATTATGTTTTTTTTATTTATGTCCAAAAATGCAACAATTCAATAAACCTGAAATAATTTAATACCCTTGATGGATTGCAGGATATCGATGCATCATCGGAAATATCGTTATTTCAGAGTTCGGCTGCGTACCAAATTTTATGGACGGTAATTCATTTTTTACGCCCACCCTCAACTCGGCGAATCGCCAAAAGAAGGCACAGGAAATAAATTAAGCATTCCATTATTAGCCCAGAACAAATTCTGCGTGATAAACTTCTTTCATCCAAACACGTCGAAAAGAAAACCAGAAAAAAAAAAGAGAGCCAATTTGTGAGGCAGGGGGATAAAAATTCGGGATGGATGCACAATGAATATCCGATTCTGAGGAATGTTCAACTCCAGAATGGTCCCACCCTTCCGTGTCATCCTGGATGACTAACACCCCTTTTCAATCGAATGACCACTTCCAGCGGGAGAAAAAACATAAAAGCCGCCAAATATCTTACTTGTTTGTTGTTGGGAAGGGCGCGTTGCTCATTTTACGATCATTTAGCCCTCTCCAGCCCCCCTTTACCTCCCTCTTTAGTGGCGGATAAAAAAGAAGATAAAGAAAATGCAAAAATATGTGTAAAGTTTCATCTCAGCGCTGATCTGTGTTTTAACATGAGACGCATAATTCAAAAACGTCAGATCGTACCTTATACAAAAAGGAGTGCGGTCGTATGTGTTTAGGTAGTAAAAAAAGTTTTTTTGTCTCTCCCTGGGAATGTTCCAAACGATTTTTTTTCAGCTCCTACCCCCATCAACTCCACATGACACGCTCTTCGCTTTCCCTGTTGTATATGAATTGGGTTTTTGTTATCAGCATCAAGACACCAAAAGATTTTTTTTCTCAACTTTTTTTCTTTGATGGGAGGGGGTGGGAGAGGGTTGAAATATTCAGAATTTGTTGCATTCGTAAAACGCGCGCCATGTTCGCAACTGGGGTGGAAAAAGAGTTACGAGGATCCAGTGGGGGCTTTTATCATTCTTTTCCTACCCTTAGTGTGTGTGTTTGGAGGGGGGGGGGGTGTTAAAGTGCATCCTGTAGTTATTGTTTCTGTAAGAACGTCTTCTGTCAGCTTGTGTCCGGCAAAGAAGAAAATAAATAAAATCTTGCTCTAGTGCTCTTCTCTACTGTTTATACATGATGCGATTCATGTATTTTCTTTAAAGATAAAAAGAAGAAGATGCTTAAAGTTTCTGAAGCATTCGTATAAAAATTTCATCTTCCACATAATTCATTCACAGTGTTGCGTATAAAAGACCTTACAAAGAAGTTTTTGAAGTGAATATATCAGGAATTACAAAAAGAATTCCAATCGTAAAACTGAGCTTTTATACTGTGATTCTTTTCTTCCTTGTTATTTTAGAATATTCTTAAAATATTTCTATTTATTGTTAAACCTGGATATTCATTTTTAAACTCATATGTGTTTTTAAGATACACTTGCTGTTTTAAAACCAGAAGCGTCATAACATGTTTATATTTATACAATATGGAATGTTTCGCGCTTAGCTTCGTCGCATAGTGACAGATGAGTAAAAAATATTTTTTAATATCATCCTTTTTATTCAATGGGTCCAGAATTGAATAAAGAGATTTGATTTCAAAAACCACACGTAATTTCATATATGGTGTGTTTTGAACTTTTTAATTATCTTGTTCATAAATAGATAATCTTTTAATATTCAGAAGGGCATTAAACATAAAAATCTATGATTTATTTTTTTAGTTTTTATTTATTTTTTTAAATAGTCATTGTACTTTTTAATAAGAAGCATCTCAAATTATCTCTTGTATGTTACGAATAATCACTTTACCATTGGAGGAATACCCTAATAGTTTCTCCGCCTATTGAAAATGTAGGAGAATTTCTACGAAATTACTAAATTCAGGTTTTAGAAATTTAGCTATATCTATCTCAGAATATGGATTTACTGGCATTAAAACTGAATTATAAATTCATTTCGACTCTTAATACATCTATTCCTTAGTATATATACACTGCTGGACAAAATTAAGAGATGGAAGGCATTTTTTTCAAATATCTCGAGAAATACTCGATAAATTTAAATGAAATTTGGTATGGATATAATTTATATTATGACCATAATGTGTGCAAAGCAAAAATTATGTGCCATTCATTGGCAAGACTTATTACCAACAGTCCATTGTGGAAACTTCATGATGAAAGATGGCAATGAAAGTGTGGCTTGTATGGTATGTGGTCGCCTCTAGTATGGTGTGTGGTTACTAGCGACAGATAAACTGCACGCACAACGAGTATGCATGCTGTTGATAGATTTAAGGAGTGCTTGTGTAAGATCCCCCCCACACTTCAACCAGAGCAGTTTTTAACTCCGGAAGGGCTCTGGGTGGGGGTTGGCGTATCACAATAGCCCTTCCAAGAGTATCTCAAGCATGTTGAATGGGGTTAAGGTCAGGAGATTTGGCTGGCCAATCCATTCAAGGAATATCTTCGCTTTCCAGATACTCCTCAAGCAGGACAGCCCTATGTGGTAGGACATTGTCGTCCATAAAAATGAATTCATGGTCAACAGCACCCTTGAAAAGACGTACATAGGGTTGTATGATCTTCTATCTGTACCTCTATGCATTCACGGAACCAGTGTCAACCCATGGAGTGGAGTGCGTGTATCTTCCATGATCCCTGAGCAAACCATCAGTCCTCCACCGTCATAATGGTCCCTTTCCGTGATGTTACTGGGATGGTATTGGATCCCAGGCTCCCTCCATATGAATATTCGCCGAGAATTGGGTTGTAGACTGAATCTGGATTCATCTGTGAAGAGAACATTAGCCCATATGAACTGTGTCCAGTGTTTGTGCTGTCTGCACCATTGTACATGTTCTCTTTTGTGGGAAGGGGTGAGTGGGATGCAAATGGTGGGCTTCCTGGCATAGAACCATCTGTTGCCAAGCTTCCTTGAAAATAATGTTCCTGTGGCAGCAGAGAGGTCCCTGGGCAGTTGTGTTGCTGTAGATGCCTACTGGAGCTTGGCTATAAGTAACAAATACTGGTCTTCATAGGGCTTTGTTCCTCACGGGGGACCTTGTCCCTGTCTTCTGGACACTGTCCCACTGATTCGAAACAAATTCGAAACAACGATTCAAGTTATATCTGATTCCCTAGCAACCTGAGCTTGGGACTACCCTGCCTCAAGTCTACCCACAATTCTCAATCTCATACCTTCGTCTAAACGATGATGTTCACTCATCATCGTTGAGCGGAATGAGTTACGCAGCTGGCTTCAGACTTTTATACCTCCTACTGACTTAGCAACGCCCACAAAAATAAGTAAACTCACCTCAGCGACGTCAGCGCCTTAGTGCCATTATATGACAACCAAATGTCCAGGTTTTATGTGATATTTTCCGAGAAATATGTGAAAATGCCTTCATCTCCTAACTTTGCCCACCAGTGTATTATGATCGTACTGAATTCCGTTCGGTGCTACTAATAATAGTTCCCAGATTGGGGTCTGAAAATGTTTAATACGGGCACTACTGTCTTATTCCTTATTATTATTTAATAATTGTGAAACTCACTGAAAATTTAACTCTTTTTTTCCGCGGTACATGTTTTTGAAGCCAAAATTTAATGTGAATTTTGAATCTAAACGTCAAAAGTATCATTAACAAGACATATTTGCAATATATTTCAAATAAAACAAAACATATTTGCCATAAATTGCAAATATGTCTTGTTTTATCTGTTAAGGATATTTTTGACGTTTCAGAACGAGGATTTTTTCAAAACCATTGATTGCTTTATTTATCAAGCTTTTTTTTAAAAAATTTTGATTTTTATATTCAGAATCCCTTGTGCCTGTCAGCATGCTCAATGTTGAACTTTATTCTAAACATTACTATACTGCACATATCATCAACATTCTGTCACTCGCTGTAATGACACTTAAATCACCAAACTACAAATGCTTCAGGACATCCCCATCAACGTAAATCCCAAATTAATTTCTACCTTACCTCAAGAACGAACAGAATTCCAAATGATTTTTTTAGTTTTTGCTGTTTCACTACTCCCTTCTTTCTGCTGTATGATTACTAAACTATAAGAGGGGGCGGGACAGCCCTCTCTGACAGCCTCCCGTCCCTCCACCCCACTAAAAAAGAAGCCCACGAGGAAGATGAGGAGGAATGACGGAAGATACTGACATCTCGCTTAATCTCCTGCTTGGCCGTCCATCCCACCAAAAAGCAAGAGTGATAAAAACTGACTCTTCCACCCTCCCCGTGCCTTTGGCGACAAGTGATAAGGGGGATTGGCGGGAGGAATTTTGATGGAAAAGCCGATTGCATCGAAATCTCGCTTGGCTGAATATCTGGCGCCAGGCGGGCGGTAAAAGGTTGATGGAAAAATGCAGGTTTGGAGCTGGATCGTAGAAGGGAGCCTTAGTGGAAGTTCTTTTTCTTTTATTCTTTTTGTATCTGACCATCCCACTTCTGACTGTATCCATCTCGTATGGAATTTTTCCGTCTTTAACCCAATTTCATTTTGTTGGAAAAGTGGGGGGGATGCGTGTAATCCGTTTTTGAAAGATCTTTGCGTGCCGTCCTTGGGTGAAGGTGGGCGTATATTGGGGATGGATGTTTAGCATATGAAATATATCCAGAATCATGGAAGGGTTGGCATCCCTTCCCCTGCAGGTGTTTTATATGCGTAAAAATGGCTCTGAATATTCCCGGGCGTACCGGCAGCTTTCAATTTACGATAACATATGGCATTTTCTTTTTGCTTGATGGTAACATATTGTTCAAAGTATTTCATGTTGTGTTTTTAATAAACTGTAAAATTCTATAGTAGCAATGAAAGACAAAAGAGGTTTATTTCTACAAAAAGAGTTTCAAGAAATTCTCATGGAATTTAATCTTTGTGCAAGACAAAAATACCTTATGGGGATTAATTGTAATTCTTGTGATTAATCATTGAAATTTACGATCGAAGACCTCATTTTCTTTATTATTCTTTTTTTCTAAATGTGGTTCATTTATTTAATAGTTTTGTGGTGTGAGGTGATAAATTGAATATGTGTTTAGATTAAGATTTTCAATTTAGTTATTTTAGTGGCATTATAAATATCATCTTTTTAGTTTTTGAGCTGACAATATTCCCATACGTATAAACGGATAATATCACCCCAAAAAAGCGGATGCTGTATCATAAAAATTCCTCAAAATTTTAATGTTCCTTTCAAAAATAGTCACGATACTTTTTCTGGTCGGTATGCTTTGAGTATCAGTGACAAAAAAAATGTATCTTTTTGTATTAAGAGGCGAAAGAAGGTTTAATTAAATTCTTTCCTTTCTCGTGTCAATCGAAGGTCAGGGGAGCCTGAAATAGGAGGAAGCATTCGGTGATTGTCTGTAAAACGTTTTCTTCCGTTATAAAACGCTTCTTCAGGTGAAAACAGCTTGTAGTGGTCTAGGGTTTGAGTCAAATTCAGGTTGCATTGCGAATAAAAAGTGATTCAATAATTACTAAATTTTCTTGTTCTTTTTTTTTCTTTGCTCAGTAAGTGAAATTGTGAAATTCTTAAACAATTTCTACCGAAATATTTTTGATAGTTTTAATTTTTTTTCATGTTTCTATCTATTATTCCTCAGTATTTTTAACTGCTTTCGTAAGGTCTTTTATTCTTTTTTTTTAATTTTTCAAGAATTTTACTAAAAATCAGTTATTTTGCTATTTTTAAACAATTTCTACCGAAATATTTTTGATGGTTTTAATTTTTTTCATGTTTCTATCTATTATTTCCCAGTATTTTTAACTGCTTTCCTAATGTCTTTTTCTTCTTCTTTTTTAAAAAATTTTTTCAAGAATTTTACTAAAAATCAGTTATTTTATTCGATCTTGATTTTTTTTGTTGAAATTTGAAAATGTTAGTAAAATAGTAAAAAAAAATCTTTTATTTTGTTTACATTGAAAAGTCAATCAATATTCTTATCATGAGAAATATAAAGTTAAAAAATATGTTTTTTAAAAAAGTTAATTTTTCTTTTTTTTTAAAAAAAAAGATTTCTTTTTTTAAAAGAATTATGCTATTATTGTTCTCATTCTGATTGCTAGGGTTTATTTTTTAAAGTTTTATGATGAAATATATGAGTGTTTCAAAAACATCTTATTAGCCTTCATCTGTTTTCATAATAATTTCAAATGTGAATAAATTTACTTCGACAATTCATAGAGACAGGTTCTCCGGAGATACAGTCCATTCAAAATAATTCTATATGTTTATTATAAGGAACAATCTTTTCCATTTTGGGCATTTGGAAAGTCCCAACTGCGATCAGCAAAGCGAATAAGAATTATATAAAAAAAAAAAAAACATGATTAAACCTAGAATACCTCCCTCCCAAAGCACATCACTTGTCCATATCGGTCATATTTTTCTCTTATCCAACCTACTAATTAGTCAAACATTAGACCGCCTGATGCGATGCCAAAAGCTTTCATATTAAACCGATTTCCTTGGTCTTTTTCGGACCGGCAACAGCACCTCTGGACGATAACGATTCTATCATCGTCATCATCATCAACCTGCCCGCCATTCGACTGTCATTAGAAGCCCATTCTGGTGTTTTTTTACCATCCATTTTGGAACTCTGGAGAATACCGATAGTCGTAATATGTGCCAAGAGAATATTGATAAATAGCCAAATCGGCCAACCTGAACACATGGTGCTTACCTCAAGGACCGACTCAGCGAATTCGCAGACGAAGAGAAATAATAACAAAGAATCCGACGGCACAAATAAAATCAGAACTCGTGTCAAAGATTTTTCTGCCGATCTGGCTGGCCACGGCGCCATTTTTGGCTTGCAAGGTTAGCACTTTTTCTGTTTATTAAAGGGACGCAATAACTGATTGGACCCTACTGTTTCAACTTTTATTGCTCTTCATTTGGCGTTGCTTTGGTTTACTGTCTGGAAATGTTACTTTGGGAGGAACTTAATTAAACACTTATTCTTTCGAAATAAATTGTTTATCTAAGTGAAATTTAATGATTTTTACTTCTTATGATGATGAAATATAAAAAAAGATTAATTGTCCTTATGAATTTAATGAATATACTCATCAATCAGATTTTCATCATTCCGAAATTTTTTCTTTAGAATTATATTTATCTGTCTGTTAGCGCGTCTGTAAAAAAAATAACTAACTTGAAAAATTAAATTTGGTATGTAGTCTCATACACAAAATTAAAATTTTGAATGAATATTTACAGTCTTTCCATCTATCTTTATGCTTGTAATAGATTTAATTCCGAAGAACAATGAGCTAGATAGAGGCAAGCCAGATAAAAATAATTCAATTTGTGACTTTTAAAGTGAAATTGTAAATTTTTAACAACTTTTCATTCTAATCGGTGGATTGAAAGATGCACCAAAACGCAGATTTGATTTTCTGTGTTAAATGACAAAACTAAAGATCTCATCTTAAGTAGGGAGCGTTTTTCTAGTGATTTAATAACAATAAATTCCAATTAGTCTATACGTTAACAAAAGTATACTACTGATTCAGCATGCGCATTTTCCATTGTAAAAGTGGAACTTTTAAAAAGACTTATACGTATGTTCTAAAGGGTGTCTCAAAATTAACACAAGATTTGAAGTTGCCACTTCGTGCTGTATAATTTTGGCCAGCTTATTAAAAATAACAAAATTTGACTACTGATAGTTTAGAGTTAAAAAAAATGATGCATTACACGAAATAACAATGTGTTAATGCAAGATAGTAAAAAATATATATATAATTGTTTCTTTAATTTTTAATATTTTTATTGAACAGTAAAATACACATTATAGGGTTAGTAATGGAATAACACTTAGGTCAAATGACCTTCAAGGCTTTGCTGACACATACAAACTCTTTTGTCAAAATTTCCCGTGCTCATTTTGCATTGATGTGGCTAAATTTAGTTGATATAGTTGTGAATTAACCCCTTTAATACTCATGTGCTAGTGGGTTCATGTAAGAGACCTCTGACTTCAAATCATCCAATAAAAAATACAATGGCGTCTGATCACACGATCTAGAGGGCCAATTCTTACATTTTTGGACTGTGGTCGTCATAACTTCATTGTTTTTAAAATATTGTTCAGCAAGGAAAAAACGTTATTCTACCGTGTAACCATTTTTACTAATCCTAAACTATCAGCTGTCCAATGTTTCTTTCGGTATGGTTGACAATATTTTACTACATAAATGGTGGCAAATTCAAATCTTGCGTTAATTTTGGCTCACCTTTTAGAACATATGTCCGTTTAGAAGGGCTCTTATCCTGTAACAATATTTTGAATGACTTATTACAATTGTGTCTGATTAACTGAAAAATACTATAATACAAAATCTGTTGTTGTTGTTGTTGTGACTAATAGTACTTGCCGTGGACAAGCCCCGCTGATGCAACAACAGATTTTAAGCCGGAGATATACTTCTCTTGTTTTACAAGTAGCGCCATCTAGGGCCTAGAGTACGACTTAGCTACACGCTCGTCACTACCCTTTTTATGGGGCGGAGTACATTCACGCAAATTCATTCATACATCTCAGATCGTAGTTTAGACCTGGAACAGAGAACGATCACCTCTGACCCAGAACCCCCAGTGATATTACTCTCGATATGGAGGACTTTACGACCACGAACAGATTTAACGAGCGCTAATCGCCACACACTCGGGGAATCTTTTGGCCGGTGAGCTTCGAACCCGTAACCTAAGGAGTACAAGTCCAACGCTCTACCAACCAGGCCATCCCTGCCCAATATAAAATCTTATGAACACTGGTGAAGCTCTTAAAAATTATGGTTTAGATCTTTATTTATATAATAAAATTAAAAGATTCTTGTTTATACAATAAGTTTTACTTTATCCATAATGTATACGAAAACTCAAATGAAAATTAATCATTAACACTGGTTACTATTTTCCGTACTGGAGGTTTGGATCTCCCTTTTCCCCTGCTCGTCTGTACAGTTCTAAACAGTGTCACTCTTTTTAATCCGTTCATATATATCAACATTTATACACCACCTTATATTTCAACGCACAAACTCATCAATAGAGTCCGAAAAGTCAAAACCAATTTCATTAATGGCGGAAAAGGACGAGCAATAACCACCACCGCGAAAATAATGGTCCACATTAATATCTCCTTCTCATTATTATTATTTTTTTACCCCTTTCCAAACCTCGCCCAATCCATTCTTCTATTATCTGTCTCTTTGTATCAATCCCCACCCACCTCTCTTCCCCACGTCTTTCGGCAAGAAAATGCTGGGGGTGGGGGTAAGATGGCACCAAACACCACCCTCCCCGTAATAGGATGGAATGAAATAAAGTGAAGAAGAAAAAAACTGGCTTGTGTGGCCCGACATCAATCAGACCAAGGATCCATTATCAAGCAGGCTGATACAAAATCAATATAGCAGCCATAACGCCCATTTCGTGCCTTTGCTAGGGTGGTGGGATTTTTCTATGGGATTATGTCTCATAAATTCTTGGTTATTTGAAGCTTTTTCCATAACTATTCGCGCTGAAACAAGGAGGCTGAAGAAGATAAGTGAAGAGAGCCGAAAGAACCCCCCAACCCTGTGATTCTGTCAGTTCCTCAAACCTATCCCCACCCCCTACTGCACCGTAATTGCATTTTTGCACGATGTTGAAAAGTGTGATGTAAGAATGTCTGCTGTTGGGAGTTTTAAATCGATGAAAATGTGTCAGCGGATACAGATATCGATAGATTTTATTAGAGGTTTGGTTGTCAGGGGGTTGTTTTTCTCCTCGATGAAATGAAATGTGTCGTCCATCCGATTTTAAATTGGATAATGCGACGATATCTTACCGAGAGCGACTCTTGTTAGTTGTTTCTGTGATGGAATTCTTATCTGGATGTGCAATTTGGTGTAATATTGGCGGCCATTTAATTTTGGATCAATGCAGGTTTCTTTTCTTTAAAATTCGGGAGAATGACCTTAAAAAGGGCATGATTATGCCAAATAACTGTAGAGGAGGGATTTATTTTTATGGTTGGTTGAAATATCAATATTTTTATGTGAAAGATGACACATTGAATTGCAGCAAGAGATAAAGAGACTAATCATCTACGATCATTTGACACGTGAAAGTATGCGAAATATTCTTAAGCTACATATTTGAATAGATTTATTTCTTTAAATTTGTTTCTTTAAAGACGGCTTGAGAAATCCTTCAAAAGTTATTAAAAAGGATTCCTAAAGATACGCTGTCGTTGATGCTCTGATTAACGCCATTCAAATTAACTCTTACTATTAGAAATTTTGAACTTTTGATTCATTGTTTGACTAGGTGTAAGAAGATATCCACAACAAATAATATAAAATAACAATCAGTCAATTCCTACTTAAGTCAAAGAAAAAGTTCATTTTATTTACTTTTTATTAAGTAATTGCAATTAATAAAAAGAATTGATTAAAAAATTATACCTGGCCAAAACAAAATCAAGCTCGTATCCGTTGTAAACAAATCAAAACATGTTCAGAACGCAATCAAAACACACTCAATTGTCGTTGAATTTTCTACGCCAGTTGGGGTAACACAATATAGATTAGAAGTTTTTAATTTTCTTTATTTTGTATTATTTTGACTTGAAAGTTCAATTTTAAGTGCTTCAAACAGAGAGTAAACAGAATCGTTTGAAATAATTCGCCAAAAACATATTAAGCCTAACCTCATTAGCGTGGATAAAAAGGAAACTGAATTTGTTACTTATTTGGCTTGGGAAAAAAAAAGAATTTTGGCATAAAAATTAGTTTTTGATTCATTAATAAAAGTTAGCGAATTAATATTTGTAAAAATTGTATTAACATCAAATGACATCCACTACAAGTTTTAAAAAAATGTATTTTAGCTTGAGTGAATGAATAAAAATCAAACTTTTAGTGGATTACACTTGATGTTAATACAGTTTTGTCAAAAATTAATTCACTGAGTAAATTTAATTAATTTTTAGTACTTTAAATGAAGTTTTAGAAGTTTGTGATCAAATTTCAAATTTGAAATCAACAGGCAATAGATCAATCAATAATATGAAAAGGTTTCATCATTTTTAACGTGAAGGTGAAGAATCCGAATTCAATTCGTGAGTAAATCAATAATCTTTTGATAAATTATTTGTATTATTTGTGATTATTTAATAAAAAGTAAACTAAAATAATTTTTTTCTTTGTTGACTTTTATAGGAATTGACTATAATTTCTTTATATTAATTATTTGTGATTTTTAATGATAAACTGTAAAAAAAATTTTTTTTCTCAAATAAATACATCTACGACGTGCTGAATAATACTCTATTGGAATCAAGGCATTAATTTTGAAAAATTCTACATTTTTTGAGGTTTATGGAATTTTATGGAACCCTTATGAATTATTTTCGGAATTGATTCTGATCACATTAAATTTAATTTTTCGAGTTCCTCTTTCGAAAGCACAATTTTATCTTGTTTTTCAGTTCAAGTCCTCAGAGCAATTTAGGTTTTTTTTTAATATCTTAATTTGCAGTTTCTCATTATTAAAAATGGCTGACGCAGAACCTGGAAAAAAAAAGCAAAAATTAATTAAGGCGACCATAACTGTTCAAAAAACGAAGTCTGTTCCTGTTGAGCCAAAAAAAAAAAAAAAAAAAATCAAGCTCTCTAAATTCGACAAAACGCATTTCAAAAATACGCGTTTTTATAACTGTTTTTTTAGGCTGGTACCGCTTTGCACAGCAGTTTTAGTTAAATTATACTAATTATGAAATAAAGTCTGACTTGTTGTTTGCATTGTGGGCGAACTTTTGTTGGTTTGCTTCTAATTCCTTTGCGCTGTTTCGCTGGCTTTTCTTCTTTCGTCTTTTCTAGCTGTTTCTTAAAACTCACTGCAAAAAAGTGCAACCCTAATACAAAAAAAAAAAAGAAAAAGAAAAAAAAAATCTTGCGAGCTCTCCGAGAAACCGTACAAACACATTCTTCTATTTTTCACTTCTCTCCCCTTTCTTCTGCTTATATTAAAATAAAATGTCTCTTGTATTTTCGCAAAATTCAGTGGGCGCAAATTCCCAAACTTGGCGATTGTCTCCATTTTTAACCACAAGGTAACGGTGGGATTTGTTTTACCCTGTTAATTTACATTTGGACTTCTTATATAATAATTCCTTGGATTTTAATATTCTAAAAACTGCTTTTATATCTGCTTCTTTCAGACTATTCAAAACGACAGATAAAAAATCATGAATACTATTTTTACGTAAATAAATGATGCAGAATTAGATCATCGATAAATATAAGGAAACTCTAAGGAGTTTGCGTTTGATTTTGGCTTGAAATAAACGCATTCATTTATCTGAAATAGGAAGAGAAATATATAAAAGGATACAAGTGAAAGCAATAATACGATTGTTTTTAATTTCTTCAATTTTTTTTCTCTATTTCTCTTTATTTGTGTATCGTATTTGCTGTGAAGAGAGAAACGCAGCTAGATCTGACAAACTTATACACATTCCTCACCTAATTTATATAAATGGATTCGTCTGATTTTACGTAATTCTGGTGTTATACCCGGCAACTCATCAGAGTCTAGTAATATAACATTTGTTTGGTGGTAAGGAATCTAATTTCACTTGTTCTGCATATCTTAGTACAAAGAGACAATCAAATATAATTTTAAAAAAGAATGGCATAAAAGAGATAGAAAGTGAATTAAATTCGATAGTCCTTAAATTGATTTGCATCTGTTAGGAGAAACTGGCCTATTTTTGTGTTTTGTTTGAATAAAAAGGAGCAATCTCAGCCCTTTGGTTTTAGAGTGTTAGTTGAATCCCCAGCATGGAGAAGGATATAAACAAAAAAAAGTAATGACATTATTGATCGATTAAACAGGTTGCAAACATGCTTCAAACATTTTTAGAAATTGTTAAATAATAACAAATAACGCCTAACTTTTTTTTAAAAAAATACCAAGTAATTTTTATAAAGATTTAAAAATAACTTAGCATGTCACAATATCGTAGAAATAACTGGTAAAATTCCGTAAAGAACAAAAATCGAAACGAATTTTGTCAAATGGAAATAGCTAAGAATCGCATCCAAGATTGGGTCCAAAAACTGAAAGTTATCTTTCTCTAAAACATTGTTTCAAAATGGAATTCTAATTTAAAATATTTCTTAGTTTTATTATTTTATGTTGTCTATAAAATTAAAAAGTCAGCAAATGATTTAATCTTTGGAAGTCAATTCTTTTTCTGTATTTCTTATTTCAGATCGGATGTTCCATTTATAAAATATATTCATTAATAAAAATATCCGAAAGCAAATCGGTATCTATAAGTTTAAAAAAAAATTCAAACCCTTCCAAACATTTAAAGCAACTCTAGGACAAGTAAGAAGAAAAATAAAACTAAAACTCATATGTAAGCTATTTAAATTTTAAAACAGTTTAAATTTTATTTTTGAGTTGTAATAATTTTGAAAAGTATCATGAGAAAACACCTAAAAAATCGCTTAATATTTAATTAAATAAATTTTTAAAAAAAATCTCGTCGAGGTGCACACTTTAATCTTTAAGTTCGGTAGCTGTATATTAAACAGTCTACTTTGTAGAGCACCAATATACCGCACTCATCTTTATTTAGAGATATTTAAACAAATAATGAAAAATTAAAAAAGAAAAAAAGATTAAAATGAAATCTGTTATGCCTATTTCAATGTATCATGGCAGAACATCATTTCTTGAACGGCCAAGTACCACGTACTCGTGCAAGTTAAATGATACTTTTATTCATTTTCATTGTTTCATTGAATGAGTCACTTTGGTATTGCAAACGATCCAAAAAGCTTTGTATCACATTTACTGTTTTAAAAATATATCACATTTCCTATATATTTCATTTCATGTAATCACGTGCTCAAAATGACATTTTTCTAGGTTTTATTTGCTGTAGCCATTAAATATTTTTTTTAAGTCGCAGCTTTTGTTAACGGAATAGCATCACGTTATTAAAGGCTGATGTTTTGAGATGCTTGTTCAAATAATAAATTTTTTTTCGCCTACAGGTTTTTGTTGACGCCACAAAACCTTATTCCTAAAACAATATGATGTTTTGACATGGTAAAAAAAGGTCATTTTTTAAAAAAAATTCTAAATCAGAAATTAACTATAATATTTTCTGTCAATAGATTCCAAATCAATAATATATTTTAACAAATATATATATTTACAGTGTTCACTGCATTAGTTTTACTTTTGCGGCAGTAACCAGGTCGCAATATTTTAATGTAGAATGGGATTTGATTGAAAATTTTATAAACATCTATATTTTAGATGCAGAGTGCCAAATTATATCTACTTAACCATTTTCGTTTTGGAGCTACAGAGTTCTTTTGAATTCGGAACAACCTGACTGAAAAAAATCCTTGCTAATGTATTTTGTTCAAAATTTGACAGAATCTACAAATTTGTGATAAAGACCATATACCAAATACCATCCGTTTATCTCAAAACGTTTTCGAAATATTTTTGCCATATAGAGACAGACAGATATTTTCCAAAATCATCTTTTTCGAATTAAGGAAACATACAGCAAATTTCATATATCTAGCTCAAAAAAAAAATGTTTTTATCTAACATGTACGAACATAGACAGGAATAATTCCGAAATACATTTTTTTTCTCTCTCTCT
Organism: Argiope argentata; assembly: GCA_026289955.1. Classification (NCBI taxonomy): domain Eukaryota; kingdom Metazoa; phylum Arthropoda; class Arachnida; order Araneae; family Araneidae; genus Argiope; species Argiope argentata. Next base: position 4,373,080 of record JAOUZG010052315.1, on the reverse strand, counting down.
CTCTCAGGGAAATCAGAAAGGTGGAATTTCGTCAAAATCGTCGAGTTTTTGACGATTACAATAGTTTCTATATATTTGGTATAAAATAAAATAAAAATTACGTAATTACAAGATTTTCTGACACTAAAAATTAAAGGTAAAGTTATAAAAAGTGTGGGAAAAAACCGATCCATGCTATACCCATTTTGATAGCTACAATATCTCTCTCAAAGAATATTTCTAATTTTTTCATGATTATTGTATATTTCTTTTATTTACATACATAAGAAAGTAAATATATATAGAGAGAGATAGAAGAGCCATTCACAAGGAATGACCAAAGATGTCTGCCTCGTCAACCCCCTTGAGATCTCAATATTCCTCCCGAATCCGAGAGTACGAAATAGGAGCCTCATAATAAAAGGAGCTGAACAAACACAAACGCACGATAAGGGTTTAAGGCGCTCGTAAACTTAGCAGACGGCCGTGAATATGTCGCAATTTCGCGTGCTAAAATTCCCGCGTACTTATCCCGAACAATAACCATTCTTCTTGTGCCTCCTCTTCTTTTTGCTCCTCTCGCAACATTTTTAAAAACAAAGGAAGGCATAAAGTTCAGAGATGAGAAGTTAAATCCACGCTACCAGAACTGTGCGCGGCGCGCGATAGAGTCGTTAGGTGTCGGTCCTCGGAATATGGAATTTTTAGCACCCCCTACAAAATATGCCCTTCCCACTCAAAGTCTGCCGGTGGAATTGTTTTAACTAACCGTTCCATGCCGATATTGCAGGTTTTCGTCCGGATTTCCATATTTTCAGTTCTAAACCGCTCTACGGTCGACTATTGCCATCCTTGGGGAGGGATATCTTTCCTATAGTGACAGTTATGGTTGGAATATATCTGTCGTTCTGTGTTTGCTGGTTTAGGTTTAAATTGGAAGATAGGAGGGAGGTAAACTTCGTTGGAGTGGGAAGTAGTTGACGCGACGCGACAAAGTAACTCAGTGAAATATCTTATCTTGTTATTATATATTTTATACGGAAAGAAAATTGCTTTCCAACGTAAGTTTTGCTATAAAGATAGGATAATCAGAAGCACTAGAAATAATGGTAGATATGTCTAGACAAATGTATAGTTTGGCTGTGAATCACATTTATATCTTTTATACATTAACCCGTTAAAGGGCCATTTTTTCTACTCACAATACATTAAATTTTTTTAGAATTAAGATTGGATAATAAAAGTGATTCATTTAACTTATTAGATAACTTTAATGGATTGATTAATTAATAATCAAGGAAAAAATAAAAACATGGTATTTTGGGTGAGATTAGAAACTGGAGCCCCTAAATTTCTGTGCTACTGAAAAATCCATAAGAATTTATCCCAATATATATAATTTCATTCTAATATTGATAAATTTGGTGGGAAACATACTTCCCATTGCACTTGAAAGGATTATAGGAAGGAATTTTCGTAGATAATACGATAATAATGTGTAGACAAATTAATATTGAAATTTATATAGTTTCTCTGTGAATCACATATACTGAAAATGTCTCTAATACATTAAAGAAAGGTATTGTCTCTCACAATACATTTTATTCAATTGCTTTCCTTTCTTTATGAATATTGTAGTTTCTATGCAATTTTTTTAGCTTTGCATAGGATTGCTTTTTGATTTATATTTAATGTACTTGCTATAGCTTTTCTATATTTGTATATCCGGGAGGGGCTCATACATTTAGAGTTGAGAAATTTCTGTTGTTGTTGTTACTTATGGCACTTGCCATATTGGACAAGCCCCCCGCTGATACAGCAGCAGATTTAAGCCTAAAGGAGCCTCTCTTGTTTTTAAAGTAGCGCCAACTAGGGCCAAGAGTACGACTCAGCTATACACTCACCACATTTGCTTGCACAGCCTCTTTTTACAGGTGGACACTTTCACTCATCTCACAGATAGTACACAGAAGAACAACCATGCCCAAACCGGAACTCGAACCCGGGACTAGGAAGACGCTCTAACTCTGTGCCAGAAAGCCGGCAAAAAGCATTTTTATAACAATTTTTTTTTCATAGGGGTTATATTCACGAACCTTTTAATCATAATATTTACTGCATTTACTGTATTGAGGTACTCACTAATGTTGAATATGATAATATTTACGTATCAAACTTAATTTTAGAAAAGTGCTATAATATCGCATTTGCACTAAATGAAATATTGTGGGTAAACACAGGTTCCATGCATTGATTCTGAACAATATAACAATTTATTAACCTCAAATAAAAGGAGATTAAACAGAATGATTCGTTACTAGTCATTAAATTCCTTGTAACGATTCTTCGAACAGTCGATCCATCGAGATAGTAATTAATATATAAGCATGCTGTCTACCCCCCCTCCAAATAAAAAAGGAATCGCCAGGATCTTAATGTTTTCCTTTTAACATCCGGAAAACAAAGGCTTCCATTGTCTGTCTTCTTCCCTTACAACTTCAGCTAAGGGAATGCATGGGGGTATCTGCTGACTACAAGGATCGGTCCCTCCATCTTCTCCACCCCTCGCCAAAAGATAAAACTTCATCCACGACCTGCAGGTTGCGCTCTCCCATAACTCAGCATCTTTTCCCACAAAACCTGACTGCAAGGCCTGTCTTCCTAGTACCCTGTAATTGCAGAGTGACAAAGGACCGCAGATAAAGGGGGAATTGTAAATTAAGTCAGTTGTGAGTCATTAACTATAATACTACAGCTCCTTCCTTGAGGGCAAGCGGGAGGGGGTAAGGTGGTCGATGGCTGGGCTTCTGGGTAGTTGTTAAGCCTTGTCGTACCCTGTTCTTTGTGCGGATCGAATGCAGGAAGACTTGGTCTTGTTCTGTCGCTCGTCTGACGAGAAATTTAATTAAACGTGATATTTTCGCTGCGTGACCATTTTACTGGGGGAGTGGGGGGCAGAGTTTCGGCGGAAGTGCGTTCGGATTTGGAAGTTTTCGCATCGGTTTTCGAAAAGTGCTTTCCTCGTAGGATCTTCCCCACTGTGGGAGTTACTGTCGTGGTTGGAATGGTTGGTGGGAGATTCGATTGGGTGATTATAGCATTTCAGTGAGAGTTGTTGCAAATGGGTTTATCTGAGCATTTTGATGTTTGTTCAAGCTATAATGGTTATCGTAACATTATTTGTTAAATTTCAGATTTAAATGTGGATCATATAATTGTTGCTGCCAAAGATTGATCATATAATTATTGCTGTCCAAGATTTAACCTACATTTTTATGTTGGCCTTTCTTAAGATTAACTTTAAAAATATATATACTCATGCAAAGTTTACAAATATTCATACAAATTTACAAAGTTTATACATTTGCATTTCAAAGTTCGTCATTATGTTTTAAAGATTTTTTTTTAATGTGAAAATTTTTTTACTCACATTTTTTACTCGAAAATCAAAAACAGTAAATAATTCTAGGTATCGAATTTTGTACACTTCAACAACGTTTAAAAATTTGAAACTCTGTAAAGAATAACTTTTAGAAACTATAAATAATAACTCCAGAAAGAATATAGAAACTCTGTTGTTGTTACTAATGGCACTTGTCATGGACAAGTCCCCCGCTGATACAGCAGCAGATTTAAGCCGAAAGTAGCGTCTCTTGTTTTTTGAAGTAGCGCCAACTAGGGTCTAGAGTACGACTTTAGCTACACACTCACCACATTTGCTTGCACAGCCCCTTTTTACAGGGGGGCAGAGTCGCAAATCTCACAGATAGCACACAGAAGAACAACCATGCCCGAACTAGGACTCGAACCAAGGACTCCCAGAATACGAGGAAAACGCCCTGCCTCTGTGCCAGAAATCCGGCTATAGAAACGATATAAAGAATAACTCCATAAAGAATAACTTATAGAGGCTCTATAAAGAATAACTCCATAAGGAATAACTAATGCGCCATAACTCGGTTGTTACGATTCATTGGCTTTAAAATACCAACAGAATTATTTTCATTTTTGTAACTTGGAATATTATTTAAATTATAAATTCCTTTCTACAAACAGGCTAATAGAGTTATATTGCTATCGGACTTTTTGCTATTCATAACTTTAAGCGTAGAATGACTAATTACACTTTTTCAGTTTAAATCCGAATAGTATCGCTTATTTTTTTAAAAAAAAATATTCATTAAAAAGAATTGATCACAAGATGATTAAATTATGCAACCTTTTTGCTCAATAGTTAGATCTAAATAGGGTGCATTCAATTAGCATAAAAGGACTATAGCGATTACTTAAGTAGAAAAATCGCTGCATATGGATTCTAATAAACAAATCAGGAAATACCCATGCATTATTTTTGCTATTTTTATCGTACTTACATTTTTATTCTTTGATATTATCATAGATGGCATTTTCTTTTTGTCTTATCAGAAACAATTAAAACAATGACTACGTAAAAATTAAATATTTTTTTCACTATCAAAATAAGCAATAATCATGCTCAATTTCCCATATCCTTCCAACTTTGCAATATCAAACTTAAACTTCCACCTGCTTTCTTTTCTTGAAACGATGCAACCCCCTCCCCCCTTTTACTCCATCTTGCACCTCTCTTTCCCTCCCACCAAATTTAATGTGGCCCGTTCCCACACCCCACCCACCGGGATCTTTATAGAAAAGGAGCGAAATATTTCAACGTCATCCCCTCTTCTTCTGTTATGTTTGTACCGCCGTAAAAATGAAGAAAGTGTACTCATAAAAGTCAGAACCGGAGAGGAATTTTTATGAATCCCAAACATGACGACCCACCAACCCTGTTTACTACCCTCTTACGTTGCCGGAGTCGAAGTCGCTGTAACCGTAACGGGAATGAGATGTAAAATGTTTGTTGAAGGCTTTTTCTTTTGTTAAGGAGAGGGAGGGGGTGGACTTGTTTTCCCGGGGGAGGAAAGAAGGGTTAATGTAAGGAGGAGGAGGGGGGAGGGGACAACGTTCCAGGGCTCGTGCAGCGGTTTCTGTTTGTTGTGAATAGATTAACTAGTTTCGTGGTGAAGGTGACATCGAGTGAGGTTAATTTCAAATTTTGAAGCTACACCAGGTTAGCACTACCCTTATCAACTGTTCAGATGCAGCATCATTCAACTATTTATAT
>JAOUZG010052315.1:4347309-4362955 GCA_026289955.1 Argiope argentata | reverse complement strand
AATTTCAAATTTTAGTAAAACACAATAGTACAATTTATTAAAATAATAGTGATAATATAATTTTCAATATATATTAATACTCTTATTTTAGTAATTATATATATTTTCCCATTTTTTAAAAAAGATTTCTTAATCATTTTTGCATATTATTACCTAATAATGTCGGATGGTAATTATTAGTTTCAAAATAATTAAACTTATTCTTAATGGAATTCTATTTAAAGGCAATTAATTATTTTTATTGCAATAACCTTTCTTAAGTAACGCTATATATTTTTTTCACTTCAGTTAATAGAATTTATAATAATAAAATGAAATCACATGATCAAATGTATTGTGATATTTGACGAGTTGTTACGGTCAATAGAAATTAAAATAATAATCTTCATGGCATTTGACCCCCCCCCTCTTTTTTTTATAATCGGAATACTCAAATTTTTATTTTGTTTTTCTTTTATTATCATACGATTTAATTTTGTATTCTAATTAACTCACTGTTTATTTAAAATTTTAATAATGAAATCAGAAAATAAAAATACTAACATGTTGAAAATTCAGTATAAATAACTTTTTATCATGCAATTGAAATTGATTTTTAATTATTGAACATATTACAACTAAATGCAGAACACAAGAAAATGATGTAAAAGTAACGTTGAGAGGGACTTATTTAGAGGTTTGAAGGCATAAGGCTTTTCTATAAATGTCAAAACATATAAAAAAATATTATTATTTATATTATTCACAGGGTTCCCCTTTCATAATTTTGAAATAAATCAAGATCAATAAAAAAATATATTTAAAAATTCTTCTGGCAGAACGCTTATAAGATTAAAAAGAGATTTTCTAAAATTATTTAAGGATCTGTATTGAATTCTAAAGTTGATTTGTTAAAATTTTCAAAAAGCATCCTTCTAGGGCACAATAATTAATGACATTTAAGATGCATTATTCCCCCCACCTCAAAAATTAAATTGAAATTCTACTAAATTTTTTAATTAGGTTGAATCGGAACCATCTGCATTTCTTCAGAATTTTGGGATATAAATTATATATTTCATTTTCTTCCTTATGTAAGGTTCTCGTTTAACTGTGACTTTATTATTCTTGTATTTATTGAGTGGCAACAGAAATTTTTATTACGATGAATTTTGCTACTTCTGCTTGAATAACGCACGAAAAATGTTATAATCTTGAATACTAATTAAATGTTTATTTTTCTAATGCTCCTTTTCTTACATAAAATATTATACAACCTAAAACTCTCCTCTTATACTTAACATTCAGATTACTAAAATACCTCTAATCCAAAATATAGTAGCTTGATAAAGATTTCATTTTAATATTTTAATTTTAAGTGTTACATTTATTCACAATTATTCAACAGCTGACTCTGTAAATTTTTAAAAAAAACATTCTTTATATATATATATATATATATATATATATATATATATATATATATATATATAATAAAAATCTTTGTGCGATATTATAATCCTTATCTGTTACTATAGAGAAAGACTAAAGCATTTTAATTAATGTTTAATAAAAAGCTAATGAAAATTTTTAGCAAGAATAATAACGCCCTTACTATTCAAGAAATAATTATTTGTAACCGGCTTGCTGGCACAGAGGTAGCGCGTCTTCCTCGTGTTCTGGAGGTCCCGGTTCGGGCATGGTTGTTCCTTTGTGTGCTATCTGTGAGATGGGTGAATGTGCCCCCCTGTAAAAAGGGGCTGGGCAAGCGTATGTGTGTGTGTTTCATCTTCATATGAGCTAAAAGTCAGACTTCTGCCCTCGGGTGCTCAGGGGTTCATACCCTCAGAAGCTACTGCACCTCTTTTTCCGCGGTAAAAGGCGGACACGATATCATCATCATCATCATCAATTATTTGTTACATTTGACCACCCTGATTCCTTTGTAAAGCGTTTGAATGATTCATCATGATTCATCATTCAATCTGGATAACGCATTTTATGGATAAAAGCGAGCCAATGAACATAATCATGAAATAGAAGGAAATATATCACAATATGCAGCTTCAAAGTAATTTATTCCATCAAATTTTAGTGAAAACGGCCCATACATAATCTATGATTCGTCGCCATCATTGCATTCTTTTTAATAATACATCGAAAGCACCAGAATCCAATAGAAAGCATTTATGCATTACTTTTCCATATCATTGGACCAATACTCCATTATGTGTTGTTCATGATATTTCATACATTATTCTACCCAAGTGCCGAAAGAGTAATTGGGGCCCGATGTCAACAACAGCGAGATGGAACTTTTGGGGTCTGTGCTTGTAGTTTTGACACGTATCATCCGCTGTGTTGCGAATCCGGTCAATACGTATAATTGAGTCCAATATTCTGCTAATAAGTAACTATCAAAATCGTCTGTTTTCCAACAACGAAGTGATCAATCCTCCCAACATACTGGCACGACATCCCTTTTAAATCGATATGTCCTTATAAACTTCCCTTCAACTCTGGATGTCACTCGCACCGAATCCAATCATTAGTGTGGCAATCCTCCCCCTATACAGTCCCCATTTTTGCCTGCCCTGTTTAATTAATAACCTTTTCCCATAGAGAGAAACTATGTTGTGCGATATCTTTTTGATGCCTTCGCCAAATGGCGCCAACATCCGGGACATCTCGATCAATAGTAACAGAGGGGCGCTTTGAATCATTGGCGGCCGTCAATAGTCGCCAGTTAAAAAGGACCAGTGATAAATTGTCGCTCTCGTATGAAAGAAGGGCGAGGGCTCTTTTCGGAGGGGGGTGCACCGGCAGCATCTAGGTCACAGGGAAAGGTGGGAGGAGTTGAGATGTACGGGAGAAAATCTCTTTTCTCGTCTGTTGTTGGGACAACTCAGCCGTGAAACAGATCAGGGCTTTAATGTGTTTTCTGGTTGTATCCCGGGAAAGGTTCTTCGGGTTCTTTGTGTTTTCTAAGGGCCAGGATTTTAATCCCTGATGGATCTTCCAGTGGAGAGAGAGAGAGTAAAAGGTTTGGAAATTGTTGGGGACGAATTCGAACAGCTTGTGATATAGAAAGGGGAGAGGAGTTTGAAAAATGTTGGATGGAATTTGAGGTGGGAACCATGGAGACCTGCATTTTTACACTTTTGTCCTTGAGGAAGGATTTATTTCCCAGAAAAGGTTCTCCATGTGAGAAATAGCCACCCCTTTCAAAATTTTAATCTAGTTAATAAGCATTTGTTAGCAAAATTTTCACCAGAAAAGAAAGGAAAATATTCACCACGCTTAGTTTTAAATATTTTTTAAACAATTTATCCTCTGCTCTTATTAAACTTGATTTCACTTACTTTTTAAAACCCTATATTGAAGCAAAATTAACCTTTTGCTCTCAGAAAAATAGTTAAATGCAAAATTATTCACCTAATATAAAGATTTGTTTGTTACTTTGAAAAATTAATATACATAATTCTTTTAAGTCGAATTTCTTTGAAAAATTAATCTACATCTTTTAACCATTATGTAGGCGTTTTTAACGATTAAATTGGAAAAATATAAAAATAAATGAAAATTTCAAAAGGATGCACAATCTTAAATGGTGAGTCAGAGGCACCATCGGAGTGCAAAGGGTTAAAATTTGGGGCATTAGGGAATAGATTAATTGGATATAGATAATAATTATTAGTTTTGTTGTTTGTATTTATTATTTTATTAGAATGCTGTGATTGTCCTGAAGCGTTCTCCAAATAGTCTTAAAATGATACATCAACCGAACAGATCAACCATTCCAACCAAAATCCATATTATTAATACAAAAGAAATATTCGAATCTTCTGATATTTACATCTTCAGTAATCTAATATCATCACGTAAATATTATGAACTATTTCTATTACGAATGAGTGCCCTAAAGCTGCATTTGAGCTCGGGATAGAGCATGATAGAATTTGGTTACAGTTACAAATCATCTTTAGGTATTACTATAATGTCACTCAAGTTCTTGTAAATATCCTAGAATCTGATAAAGTTCATTTTAATTTTTATTTTGTACTTACCTAGTTTGCATACACTCTTTGATACTTCATTAAAAGGTTTTGAAAATTAGAAAAATTTATGAAATTTCTTGATTTGAAAGCGAAAGCTTTTTAGTTTAAATGTTTAATGATTCCAAAGGATTTGGTTAACATTTTGGCAATAAATTAAGTAATAAACTACCAAGCTCCTCAACTATGAAATTGCTAGCTTTTAAAAATATAATCTTTCATATAAAATTAATAATTTAAATAATATGAAATTTTTAATCTTTTTCACTATAAAAACAATTATTTATTTGCAACTTCTTTTTAAAGAACAAATTGCTTATTTCCTTGTTCATTAACTGCAGAACGTATCGAGAAATTATCTACTAAATCTATACAAAAATATTCATTGTACTTTAATTCATGAAAGGTTTTGTGAGATGGTTTCAAGATGTTTCAGAAATTGCTAAAATAACGTTTAAAGTTATAAAAACCATTAAAACGTATAACGGAAAAAATATATAAATGAATGTTATTTCCAAGAATTGAGTATAAAAACAAAATTCAAATGGTTTTATTTAGAAAATTATTCAAAATTTAAGAATTTAGAATTAAAAAAGTATTCGATATTTTCGTCAAAAATCGGTTTTTAAATATCGCCTACGATCAAATTTCAAACAACGCTAGTAATATATCCTTGACTCGTAACCAAAAAATATTCAGTTTCATTTTTGACCTGGTACTTGCATATTAGACCGTCGACGCCAACGGTTTAGTAACTCATTGGCGACGGATTCAAATTTGGCGATAAACCGTCGACGCCAATGAAACCAACCAAATGGCGGACGACAGTTAAAGTTTGAGTAATTTTTAAAATAAAGACGTTTTTTCTGTCTATCTTTGGCGGTTTGGCAGTTCATTGGTGACGCCTTGGTGATAAAGATAGACTGTCTAACACATAAGTACCTTTGGCCTTTATATGCAAACACCGTCTTTTTATTTTCACTCCTTTAGAAATTAGTAAAGATGAGCTAGATTTTTGAATCACCCTGTATATTTCATTCTTTTCACACTTTCATTAGTCCGGCTTATTCACTGAAGCGCCAAAAACCACAATTTTTTCGAAAGGACTGAAAAGTATTCGATATTTTCGTCAAAAATCGATTTTTCAATGTTGTCAGCTATCAAATTTCAAACAACGCCAGTAATATATCCTTGGTTCATAACCAAAAAATATTCAGTTGCATTTTGGCCTGGTACTTACGTATTAGACCGTCAGCGCTAACGGTTTAGTAACTCATTGGCGACTGATTCAAATTTGGCGATAAACCATCGACGCCAACGAAACCAACCAAATGGCGCACAACAGTTAAGATTTGAACCATTTTTAAAATAAAGACAGTTTTTTGTCATTATTGGCGGTTTCACCAACTCATTGGCGATGCCTTGGTGATAAAGATAGACTGTCTAACACATAAGTACCTTTGACCTTTATAAGCAAACACCGTCTTTCTATTTTCACTCCTTTAGAAATTATTAAAGATGGGCTAGATTTTTGAATCACCCTGTATATTTCATTCTTTTCACTCTTTCATTACTCCCCTTGTATTTAATATCCCTTTTTAACAAAGTAAATAATTCATTAGTCCGTCTTATTCACTAAGGCGCCAAAAAGCCGCAATTTTTTTCGAAAGGACTGAAAAGGAGGTGCGAGTGCCGTCGTAAACCGAACTGCCCATTCGCTGTACTCGAAAACTTTGCACTGTTCTTCAATAAACTCTTTGCCTTTCACTTTTACGAGTCGTTTATGACAAGTAATTTTGGCTTGTGCCCTTTTCAAGTGTGAAGTTTGGAAACTTTTAGTTTTCCCTTCGCGTTAAAACTTGCCACCTAAGTATCCGTGAGGTATTGTGGAAGATTTTTGGGGCGGACCGTTCCATGCAGGAATTTGATGGCGTCGTTATACCCACCGAAACTCCGATAATGGGCTGTTGGGATGAGATTTTTAGAGCTGCGGTTGGACGAAAAGTATGTAATCACTAAGGAAGTGGAACTAACCCGGGGATTGGCGCGAATGTCAAGCGCCAAGTAAGAGGTTTATTTGACCAAATCTCAACTGCATTTGGAAAGAGATGAGGATTTTATGTCTTATAGCTAACAAAGATCTTCTTCTTAGTCAAAAAGAAGCCGTGGGTTTCGTTAAACAGGATTTTTCCTTTATATATTTACACAAACGGTACTTTTAAGTTTCGCCACGAAATACAGGGTGGGTATAATTAAAGTTCCGCTTTGAAATGATCATAAAAATAAAAATACAGGACCAAATGTTAACAAACTTGGTAATAATATAAAAGAAAGCCATGGGAGTTTCTTTTCTGTCCCTCCCCCCCCCAAAAAAAATCGAAAATTTGCCACCAGGTGTTCTGGGGAAACGAAACTGTGCATATATATATGAAGTCGCTTGATTTAATCCTGTTTGTTTAATATATTAGCTTCATCACATTTTCAATTCACTTTTCGGAAAATTCTATCTGAAAAAAAAAAATGTAACCTTTCTATTTCTACACTTTTACAAAAAGAATAATCTGAACATTCGGTTACATCTAAAGTTAGTTAAAAGTGGCATGATTGTAAGGACATTATCCTGGAACTCAAAAGCATCATTTAGAATGGTGAGGACATAATAATAAGGTGCGAGCTCTTTCGTATGTAATGTCTTCACGTAAAGACTTCATCATTGCGAAAATGGACAGGATAATAAGAGGCATACGACTGAGATTGCAGGATCTGAATTGTAAAGGACATTATCCTGTGAAGGAGTAATCCTCGTTAAGAAGGATCAAATGTTACTGTCATCATATCATTGAGGAGGTTTCTAATGGGTTCTTAGGGCTTAGGTGTGCAGTTTTGAATTAGAATTAAAAGCAATACAGCGGTATTAGGTTCTTTATCTTGATGCAAATGCAACTTTAATAAAAGTTTTAAAATATTACTGGTATAGTATTAAATAAAAAGTGTGTTAAATAAAAGTGTATCAAATAAAAGTGAATGATTCAATGAAACAATTAACCCCTTAACCGGTTTATTTTCCTTACTATCTTATAAGATTACACCTTCTATTTTGGGAATAATTTCTTATTTTGATTCAAAGGGAAATCCATTGATTACTTGCCTTATCTACGTATTCGAAGTCATTTTACTATTGAATTATAATTGCTATGAATGGTTAATTTTTTGTTTACAACTATCAAATTTCGATAAATCGATGCACGTACGGGCAAACCGGTTAAAGGGTTAAAAGGAATAAAAATATAATTTAACTTGCACGAGCGCGTGGTGCTTGGCGGTTCAAGAAATTATGTTTTGGCATGATACATTGAAATATGCATAGCAGATTTCATTTTAAACTTTTATTATTTTCCTCTTTTGTTACATTTCTAGTTTAGTGAGGATTTTTTTTTTCGCTTTCATATTGTCAAAATTCTTGTAAATTTGATTATTTTTAGAAGAATTTTATGGATATTTGTAAGCATTTGTTATACACTGCGTCATATATTTATTGTGTTTAATAGTTTTTAGTAACCCTAAACTCATTAATCTACTAAATTTTAAACATTTTTTTAATTTTTTTTCTTCGATTTCCTTTCAGAATAAATTCCTTCCCTTTAGTGCACTTCCGAGAGGGCCAATTAATGCTCTGAAACCAAACAGCTGAACTGGCCTTCCTTTTATATTACATGAATTAATATCTTTTATTTAGAAATTCGAATCCCGTTCCATCTTTTAATTTGCCAACCTTTTTTATTCTTCCTCTTTTCAAATCTAAATCATTCCGACAAGCATGCCAGTTTCCTGACTTGCACACGCCTCTGCTTTTTCTTTGCTTTCTATAAATGTAACACAAATTCCAGTTAACAAACTTAGACATTTTTCACTATCTTCTTTTTCGTTTTTCCTTCTTTTCTTTCCTTTCTCAAATGTTCAACTCCTTTCAACACGTCTACTCTTTTTTCTTTTCTTTTTTTTCCTTCCTGAAATGATACTATCGCGTGTTGCTTGGATTACTTTCGAAAAAGGAAACTACTTAAGATTGTAGCAAACGATTTTTGTTTCTTCCTACGCGCTACTCAACTCAACTTTTTTTTGCAGTAACTAAGTAACTTCTAAATGTTGAGAGCATTACGCTTTGTTTATAGGTGACAAGATGTGTTAAGCTCTTTGTTCTCTAGTTTTTCGTAGATCTCGGTTTAAGAGCTCCTGCATTAGTTGGCACGACTGACATGGTTTTTGTAAATGACAATTAAAACAATATCGTATGTTTAACAGTAAACTATGTAGTAAGAATTGCTTTCAAATATTTAATGAGAAATTTGAATGAACGTGTATATAAATTTGAAATAACAAGTTTCATTTTTATTCTTAAAAGGCTTAACGATTGCAATATCCTTTTTTTTCTGCTATCTTCTCTCTCTTCAAATATTTCATAGTTTACAATTATTAGCCAACTTAGTAAGTCAAAAAATTGTACAAAATATTATCCTCTAAATAATGATTCCGGATATTGCAATACAAAAAAAAAAGGAGAAAGGAAAAAGGAAGAATGAGAAAGGAAAAGAAAATAGGAAAAAAGATATGAAAAAATAAGAAAAAGCGAGAAAAAAAGAAAAAATAAAATAAAAAAAGGAGAAAGAGAAAGGAAAAGAAAAAAAGGAAAGAAAAAAGGGAGAGAGAAAGGAAAAGAAAAAAAGGAAAGAAGGTGAAAGTGAAAGTGATAAAAAAGGGAAAAAATAGGGGGAAAACGGAGAAAAAAAGGAAGAAATCGAAAGAAAAAAAAGGAATTAAATTAAATTAAATTAAACTTGAACTATTATCATAAAAAAATTATTAATTAGGAAACGATTATTTCTCATTTCTTGTTGAAAGATTGAAATCAAGTAACTATTTTTACTTTCATATAAACGAAGTAAATAAAGAAAAAGTATTGAATCATCAAATGATTCGGTGTCCAAATTTTGATGAATCTGTATTTTTAAGACTGCTTGTTTCTGAAAAGAAAAAAAAAAACAGAATTATTTTGGGAAATAATCAGCGGACGCAATAGTTCAAAAGAAGGATGACTTGACAAATGAATTTGGATATGTGTTCTTAAAATCAAAATGATATCAAATTTTGAATAAATGGAATTGATTGAATGATTTTTTATTGATTTTATTCGTGTTCACAATGATAACGCTGTACACTAAACAAACATTTTATATTTGAACTTTATCAGAATTGTGTGTAGATTTGTATTAATTAATGGCCTAAATGTAAACACGATTCATTATAAAACACGATTCATCATATTGAATTAGAATGTTAAGATGGAGATCCTTCTATTGGTGTTTATACTACTTGATTCAGAAACCCGTAACTATTTCTTTTGAATGATTTCATTTCGCAAAGGGGTGATAAGCAGTGAGTAAGAAGAAGACTGCTCTAGACTTCCTTATTATAAACACGATTCATCATATTGAATTAGAATGTTAAGATGGAGATCCTTCTATTGTTGCCTATACTACTTGATTCAAAAGGCCGTGACTATTTCTTTCGAATGATTTCATTCCGCAAAGGGGGGATAAGCAGAGAGTAAGAAGAGAGCTGCTCCAAACTTCTTTATTACCAGCGATTTCCCGTAAGGTATCCTTTTCTGATGGTGATTTTCAGTTTCTTTAGTAATTTTGTTCATATATTTTAAATAAAAATTTATGTAATGTTTCAATATATTGCTTGGTAAAAATATAAGCATCTACTCCACCATCTTTCATATCAGCCATATTTTGGAGAAATTAAGCGGACCGACGCATGCGCAGAAATGCAAACGGTTATCTTGTCTAGAGAAATGAATGAATTTGAAAGGAATGGTGAAGATTTTAGGTACTCTGTTACGCTTTTTAAGTTATCTTTCCTGCAAGCTGACCCCTTATTAAAAATTGCGCGAAATTTGGAACATATATCAGCTGGGTAAGAAAATAAAAGACTAAGAATTGACTAAATTGCTACAATTCACATGAATGAATGCAATTAAATACCAAAATCTATGTCATGCTGTAATCAAATGTACCATTTATTTATCAGCGGTTTGAAATTCAAAACTTTGCCAGCCAATACATATTATTCATGTAAAAATGTAGCAGATATGCTTCTGAAGACGTGGACTAAATTTTTAAAAGTGGGGACGGAGGCAAAATCTTTCTTCCGTATAAGCACAGGGAGCAAGTGACATTTCTTTGGTAGCCATTGCCATTTATAAGACATTTTCTTTATGGTCATTTCATATTTCTGAGCCATTTGAGTTGCTTACAGTGCTTCGAACGAACAGTTTTGCTCAAAAAGGCGTTTGCGACATTCTCGAAAACATAGGCAATAATCTAATGTACGATCTGCTCTATTACCCTTCATACTTCATGGCCACACCTACAATCTCCATGCTGCCTTTGCTGTTTTCCCCCCTCTTGACGCATTCTTTGTTTCTTTAACGACATTGCATAGCATTTTCAGTCTATATTTTTAGTATTTCGAGTTATTTTTCAAACATTAAACTAAAAAGTATATTGAAACAACATCCTCATAACTGGTTGCTTATCAAGCTGATCATTGCTTTCATCGTTTTTTTCCCTCATCATAAATGCCTAGACAAATATACTAGGAAATATGCATTACTTGTCTATCGTGTTTACATTTCGATTTCCGTTGCATTTTAAATTGATTATATTTGTATACTATATTTTATGTTTAAATTTTTATTCGATTTACACGATGCAAAAGTTGCTCAAAAGGGTTTACGTTGGAGATTTTGATCCTGGAGCTACCAAATACGACATAAATATTTCTTAAATTGCAAACTTTCACTAAAAAAAGATTTTTAAAAATTCAATTAGCTTTTTAATTAAAAACTAATCGAAATGATGAAAGCTTTCGTCAGTAACTTCGAAGTATATAATTGTACTAAAGCCGTATTCACAATACTTAAAAAAATTAAATAAATAACTTTTCAACTCAACTCAATTTTATATTCGGGCTATTTTGCTATTTTAATAAAATTTCAAAAACATATTTTTTGTACATATAACAAACATTGCCTTTATTACTTTATTTATTACATTTATACATATGCGCGTTATGGCAATATCAAATATATTTTTTAAATGCTGATTATCATTGTTTTATAATAAAGAATAAATAAACGCTTTAAAAAATTAGGGTACTTACGAAACAGACGCGATAGTTATCGCCAAATTTAAAGGCGTCGCCAATGAGTTGTTAAACCATCAATAATGGCAAAACAATTGTTTAAACCTTAACTGACGTCCGCCATTTTGTTGGTTTCGTTGGCGTTGATGTTTTATCGCCAAATCTGAATCGGTCGCCAATGAGTTACTAAGCCGTTGGCGTCGGCGGTCTAATACGTTAAGTATCGAAAATAGAATAAAGAAGGATGAATTAAGTGTAAGATATTTTCATACTTCAATGTTTTGGAACAAAAATTCGAATATATTCTGAATTCTTTTTGCCAAATTACTGCCCTCGCGATGTTAGTTTCTTTTTAAAAATCATACCTTTACACAAACACTTTTAATAATGTGATAATATCTTATTTCTATATTTGTGAATTTAATAAAATAAATATTATGTTATTTTTAATGACAATATTTATTTGTATATTTATTCTTTCTTGCATACAAAGTATAGAAAGATAGATTTTAAAAATTTCTTCAAATTTTAATGATTTCCCCGTTTTAAATCCACCTGAAAACGAAAAATCCATGTTGTGTTTACACGGTTTTACGATTTTAATCGTTTGTGTGGCGAAGTTTAGCCAATTATGGCTCTTGTGCCAGTGAAATTCAAATTCAAATTCCACGTTGTGCTGTGGTCCACCACTTGATTTATGGACCAATAGTTTAAAAACGTAACAAGTTAAAGGAAATTATATATGTTATGTAATTTTTTAGAGAAAATATTGGATCCTTGCCAAATTTTAACATACGTATGAAATTACTTTTAATTGCACCAATAAAACAAATGAAAGTTGGAGTATAATCACTACAATTCTATTCCTATATCAAATTTCGATTAAATTTTTCAAGATGATGATGAATGCTTGCTAATTTATTCATTTTCGCTTATGTAAGGGTGATAATTTAGAAATTGATAAAGAGTAATATACAATCTTTGAAGCAATATTATTGATCTGCATCAAATTTTGGGTGCAGTTCATCAATGAGATGATATCCAAAAAGATTTTTTTCTATGTTGAAATTAAACTCAAAACACGTTAATTTTAGAAATATTTTTTAAAAAAAGTCGAAGGAAAGCAATTCCGCTGTTATCCTTATACTTTTGAAAAATAATTTTCACCCTTCTAATATTTAAAATCTAAAATTGAAATATTTTCCTTAACAAAAATTAACATGCCTATTTAGGACTTTAAAATAGTGTTTAACCATAAATAATGACAAAAACACTTTTCTTTAATCCTTCAGCAGAAATGCTTAAAAAGTAATAAATGAGCCGCCCTGAAGGTTAGCTGTACTTTGTTTGACAAATAAATGCAGTATTCTAAAAAAAAAAAAGTTTAAATTCTCGAAAGCTGAAGTTAGAACACCAGAAAAGGTGTTCCATCAAAACATTTTCAAAAAGCTAATACATCATAAGCTGATTTTTTTATGCTAATATTTCATGCGAAAGAACAAAAACTTCTGCGCGGAAGGGAGGAAAAAAGTTACCAAGCAAGTTTTATGGGGATGGTGGTAATTATCACTTTTTGTTCTTGTTTCTACAACGAAAGTTCTAAACGAGGTCAAAACTTCCGAGTTAAAACGTTAACAAAGGAGCCAACGACGTATAACGTCTGTCGCATGTTCTCGTGAAGGTCCGTTCTCTGAAAAGAATGGCAGTTGAAGAGAAAATTTGATAGCGGCGGTTTTAAAAGTTGGAGGTAACAGGGGCAATCTGAAATCGCATTGCGGCTGCACGGTTCGTTCGCTTGGGATGAAAAGTGTCCGCTTGTGCCGACGATGATGAGGTTTTGGCTTTTGGGATTGTTTAAAAGTTTCCTTTTGTATATTACCATGCTCTGCCATTAAGCGGGCTTAGTTGAGAAAACAGCAATTTGTCTCCGGGAAATGTCTTCATGAGAATGAAAAGGTAGGGCAAGAGTTGTTGAATTAATTTGGAGGTGAAGTCTTGCAGGGAAATCTATCAAATCAGAGAATAGCGTTTTCTGGAATCTAAAAAAGCCCTAAATATATGTAATGATAATTTATATATATAATTAAAAACATTTGAATTATTTGTTGAAGGCAGATAGCAGATTCGTGGCCGAAATCATGGAGAAGGCAGGTTGAAATTTTAAGTTCGTTTTATTCCATCATAGGAAGCCGGCATTATGTACAAGCAAAAGCGACGAACACAACACAGAATGACGAAAAAGCTAATTAAATTTTTATCCCTCTGAATTTATGCCTTCAGATTTTAAGAGGGATCTTCGACACATGCCAATCACATGTACAACTCGTGCAAGGGAATTTTAGGGAACTTTTAATGGAATTTGCTAAGCTTGCTAATTTCTGTCCCTACACTTGGAATTTGGGAAAGTAACCGGTGTTTAGCTGATTCAGCAATTTTACACAGCTTCTGTTGAATTAATTAACTAGAACAAGTCGAGTGGATCAGGAAATAAGAGAGGTTACTTGGTTAAATTAAATTGGAAATTAAGAAATGAATTTAAATTGTGAGTTTAAAATAGCACACACACATATATTGGGAAAGCGTGCGTGTGTGTGTGTGTCTATATAGATGTAAATAATCATAATCCCAATTTTATTATATATGTGTGTGTGTAATGATATTTTAAAAACTAATTTCGATTGTAATTCATTTTCAAATTTTTGTCTTAATTTAGCTTACTTCATTCTAGAGTGTTCTATTATTTTCTGATCCATTCCACTTTTTCTATTTAATAAACCAA
This sequence comes from Argiope argentata, assembly GCA_026289955.1. Classification (NCBI taxonomy): domain Eukaryota; kingdom Metazoa; phylum Arthropoda; class Arachnida; order Araneae; family Araneidae; genus Argiope; species Argiope argentata. Next base: position 4,348,933 of record JAOUZG010052315.1, on the reverse strand, counting down.
ATGAAGCTATGTAAAGATAACGGATAGTTAATAAATCTCTTAATGCAGATCTGTAGCCAGAATCATGCGTAACAACTTTTTTGAACCTAATAAAATGCTCTTTTAATGTCACTTAAATAAAGTGTGCGTGAATTTATTTCTTACATAATAAATGAGTACCGAAATGTATCAACTATTTATTACGTATTTACATATGCTATTTTTTACTATTTTTGAGAATTTTTGTTCATACTTTTAAAGATAGAAACTATCACTTTTCGCTGAAAAAGCAAAGGAAAAAAATAGCTTTGAACTTATAATAATATTATGTAACTTTTTAATCTTTAAACGTTTAACTATTCCATACTGTCACACAAGAGAAATGGTAGTTATATTTAACTATTAATGAATTTGTCTGTCTCGCAAACTGAATTCCACTTTTAGGTTCTAAAACGCCCAATTTGTCTGCCACACCCAGCTTGTGCTAGATACTGCATTAAATATCGATATATTTTTTTTAGTAAGTACTCCATAAGTCATAATTCCTTGTGAATTCCCACCAGTAGGTTAAGTTAAACAATTAAATTACCGAAGTTTAACTCTTAGATTGCCCTAATATATATAATGTATCAGCAGTTTTATGCTCCTTTTGAATTAAATATGAGATGATAATTTGCGTCATACAGTACTAGCTTTAAATTATGCTTAGAGTTACGTTATATTTCTATTTCAATGGTATTTAATCGTTGTTTTCTTTTAAAAAGGGGGGAAATCATAATTGATCATAATTAATTAAAATACTTATTAACATAAATATTTTTACAAATAAAAAATGAAACATAATTATTACTAAAAAGCTGTATACATTTATTTTAAAAACAAAAAAGTACTATAACGTATACAATATTTTTATGCATTTCCAAGCTGGAAAAAGGAAGTAACGCATGTTATCTGTTGTCAGATGTAACGATCTGGTTCGGTTTTACATCTTAATCGTTAGTTTAACAAATAGTTACTGTGAAACCGAACTTTGCTCGGGTTTTCTTTTTCAAAATAAATCCCTATTGCATCCCTATTTTTGTAAATAAATCCCTATTTGATGACTCGTTTAAAGTTATAAACGAAATTTAATTGAATTGCAGACGTGGGATTCAACATGAGAGTCCGAGTCTTAACCATTATTCCAGCTTTGATATGCTTAAGCCAGATGTCAATATTTAAGACGTCAAAAAAACAACAACATGTTTTTGTGTGTGTGTGTGCGTGCGTAAGTCTGTGTGTGTCTATATAGATGTAAAATATAGGTCTATTTATCAATATAATGATATAGGTGCATTATTATATAGGTATCTATATAAGTATATTTATCTATATAGATGTAAAAAACAGGTGTATTTATCTATATTATAATATGTGCACCTTATTATATAGGTGTTTATATAGGTATTTTTATCTATATAGATGTAAAATATAGGTATATTTATCGATATAATAATGTAGGTGCCTATATAGGTATGTTTATATGTGTAGGTGTAAAAATACCTATATAGATAAATTTCAAAAAAAAAAAACCTTATCTGAATATAACATTTGATCCAAATCGTTAGAGCTGTTTCCAAGATATTATAATAAATAAATTTATATA
>JAOUZG010052315.1:4294479-4342376 GCA_026289955.1 Argiope argentata | reverse complement strand
ATATATATATATATATATATAATATGTGTAGGAAAGGTGTCTATGGGTTGCTAAGTTAATGTTAAAATTTGAAAACGACAATTATAAACAAACACTAAATTTATTTAGCTAAAACACAAATTTACACTAAACAAAATCACAATAATTGACTTATTTACAAAAGAGAAAAGATTTTACTTAAAAGATAGCAGAGCATTATTTCGATTAAAAGTGGAGACACCAATAGCCCTAATCTTAGGCCTAGTGCATTCGTTTAACGCAGAAAAAGTGAACCGAACCTCACCCTTTCACATTCCAAATGACGACTGGCTATACTCCGATTAGTTATGGGGTTGAGAGAGGTACCTAGCCCCGCAGGGGCTTACCCTCATACATGACAGATGTTGTTGGAAGCGTAGCTTGTGCCTGACTGACTTGGACTGGAGAGTTGCATGGTGCTCCCAGTAGACTGAGGGCGTGGCGAGAGAAAGAAACTGAAATGTTATTGGCTATTCTCCGAAGAGAGAAGCTCCTTAAATACAAAGCCGATACTCTGGCGTCACTAAAAGATGACGTATGAATTTAAATGACTGGTGCCTCCATCTTTTACAATAATTGGGAATTAATGAAATCGATATGCAGAGTTATATTTTCACCAGTTTCGAAAACATTTAAAAATAATTTATCTTGGTTAATTGGAGATTATTTAAAGTTCGTAATATTAAATCCCTTAAGTTCTTAATATTACTTAGTTAATAGCATAGTATATTTTATTAATCCAATATTAAAGCAAAAAAAGGATGCCCTTACAATTTAGAAATAGAAACGTCTTTCTGGAACGCAGGTAAAAAAAGAATTCCTCAGGCACATGAAAATATTTTAGACAAATTCAAGTCAGCCTATTGCTGTAACATTTTCTTATCTACCTTTCCAAGAAAGTAATCTATTTATTTTTATTTATAAATATGAACTAATGCTGAAGCTTTTATGTGACCTTATACTCGAATAACATATTATGAAATAAAAATGGATTCAAAAATGTAAATATTATATTATAGTCTGCAAGAACATAATAATTTTTTAACATCGATATTATGTGTCAATGAATGCCAATTAAATGCAGTCGATTAGAATATTTGCAAAGGGAACAGAACATTCTATAGCTAGAATGTACATATTGAATTTGATCTTACATTTTTCCCCCATCAAAATTACAAGCTGAAATTGCTCAGAACTCTAATCTCAATGTTAACACTTCTTTCTATTCATTAATACGATTTTCTTCTTCTTTTGTTACGCATCAATTTATTATAACAAACTTGCTTCTTTGTATCAAAAATATACGCGGATGTCTTTAACAACAACTTAAAAAAAAGAACTCATCTTATTTCCGAAATTGTAAATAATCAGAATTTTGCATAGTGCTCTTTTTGTTATTTATTCAATCCAAAGCTGAGGCAGGAAGCTCTTCAAATTACGTTACAACAATGATTCATTTAGTTACTGCACTGACATAGTGTAATTATTTCGGAGTTTCGCTTCGGGAGAGGAAGTGCGTTCGCGAATAACTGGACGGAGAGATTGGAAGGGGGCGGGGTGAATAAATCTTCACACCAATCATTTGTCTGACTTTTCCTTTCATTATACTCAGTCCGATTCAATCGGATTTCTTCCTTTGCTTCCGTACTTTTTTTCCCTCCGTCAGGACGATGATTCTTCGCCGCTCTTCACTTCAGTTGCGTGGCGTGTCGCAAAATTTTAAAAGACTATTGTGTGCAAGTCATTTCAAATTTATTCATATATGCAGTCTATTTCCCGTTTTCCTAAAATGCAATAGCTATTTCTTTTGGAATTCTTTGAGAGATCTTCGGGTAAAAAGAAGAAACGTTTCGGAATAATAATAATAAAAAAAGAATACAGAAAAAAAATATTTAAAAAAGGAGAAAGGGGAAACTTTATTACAGGAGTATTTTGTTCAGAGTGGCACTTTATTTGGTTGGGAATAAATTTGGTGAAGATTTCTCCTGGACAATGCTTATTCACGTTCGGGGGGGGGATGAATAGTTCATGCAATTTGTATTTCCATGCTTTTTCAAATGAGATGAAAACTTGTTTTGCATTGTTGTTGTTATTTGATTGCATTTGTTACTAAGCGGTTTCTCTTTTTTTCATATATTTTTGTGTGCAAACATCAAAAAGATCTCACAGCGAAATATTTTAAATCACTACCTTTGACACATTTAAAAGAATATGCGTATTTAAATAATAATAAAAAGAATTTGTAAATTCTTTATTATATATTTTATTTAATCTGGAGTATGCAAAAGTTGAAAAGTTTGGATTTCAGATGCAACCATAAAATTTTGAATGATATATTATCTATTTGTTTTATAATATTGTTATAGCTTGGCTCTCACGAGTTGATGGATGTAACGCTGTTTTTGTTGTTTCTTATGGCAACAGAACGATTTAAGCCGAGAGAGCGTCTCGTGTTTTTAGTTGTGCCATCTAGGGCCTTAGCTATTCGAGCGTTACATTTATTTGCGCAACCCCTTTTTACAGGGAGAGGGCACATTCACACAAGTTTCAGAACAACCATGCCCAGACCGGGACTCGAACTTGGGACGCCCAAATCAAGGGGCAAACGGGCTACCTTTAAGCCAGAACACCAGAGAGGTACATAATGCAATGTCAGGAGATTATATTTTAATAAATTAGGTGACAGGCATGGATTAATCTTTGCCACATTCAGTTGTCTTGTTCGTCTTCAAACCATGCGACAGAAGACATTGCAGGAATGAAAAGTAAGAGAGAAGGTTCCACACAGGCATATTAATTGAAACCATGCTTTTTTCCACGATCCCCTTTCGGTTTTATAATCCTTCTCCCCCAGCAAATGCAGTTGTTTGTCTGAGGTACAAAGATAGGCCATGCTAATCCATATTAATTCATGAATCATTATCTCCTATTTCATTCTCACTTCTGAAACTTATAAATAGAAATGAAACAATTCAAAAATGCTACAATCCGAATAACAAAAAAAAAGAAAAAAAGAAAAAGAAAAAAGACTCGGTGTGATGGCACAACTAAAGTAAAACAAAGTTGTAATATTTTCATATTAACAAATATCGATTAATTTTTTTTTCCTTTTACCGTACTAAAACGGGAATTGATTATTTCTAGTTAAGATTTAATTTCAGTATTTTGTTTTTTGTTTGTTTGTAAATGTAAATATGCCAATCAGAATTCTAGTTCTACAAAATATACATGTTGTTTTTAATAGGCTTAGGCCTTATTATTGTTAAGCAATTTTCATATGAAAATAAATACCCGAGATCAAATTTTGTTAAATTCTATTAATCTTGCAGCAAATAAACGAGATATTTTTTCTAGATCAACACATAATAAAAGCATTCATTCTTTTTTGTAATAAAAAATTAACGAATTTGTAAATATTGTAATCTATTATTCGTTAAGCCACAATAAAACGCATAAAAACTTCCACGGTAAATAAAAATTGTTCAAAGTTAGTATTACGTTAATTTGCTTTATTTATAAATTAACCATTTAGTGCCATTTGTAGTTGTTGAGTCATAAATTTCACAAACAGTGAAAAATTACAGCTTTATGAAGTTTATTTATTCTATTTGTAAAATCAGATTCGTCATTTGATTACAGTTAATAATTAAGAAATTTGTCTTTTGTAAGTTAGCAGTAGAAAAAAAAAGGATTTAGCAAGCAACGAAAACAATAAACTGAAACATGAGATGTGTTTTTCTGACACATTTCACAATGAAAACTGACACATTTCTGACACATTTTCACAACATTAAAATATATTTAACTACATGTAATAATTTTCAAATTTTAGTTTCTTTCAGTGTATGCAACTTTTATAGAAATTTGTGATTAGTCAGCATTTTAACCCACTCCTTTCTTTTCTTTTGTGCAGGTGGAATGCAAGAAGGCCCAGCCCAAGGAGGTGATGATGCCCAGTAACGTTGCGCGCGGACGGGGAGCAGGTAGGGCTGCGTACGGTAGGTGGCGCTACGGGGCTGCTCTCTCCTCTCATGCAGACTGGCGTCATTTATCCATATTCATCATCATCATCCCTTTCTTCTTTCTCTTCTTCATCCAGCGCTTTCGGGGGGGGGGGGGGGGGTCTTTTCTTTTTCTTTCTCCTTTTATCTTTTTCCTGCCATTCATTTCTTTTGTGAGACAGGACAGCTTAAGTTGCGGTTCGTTTTGCAGAATCTGATAATTTGCGAAAGGAGCGAACCACGCAGGATAGGCTTATCAAACACGCAAAGCAGGCAACTGCCTTGAGGCCCCCGTAACTTAAAAAACTCCGGAGGCCCTTAGATAATTTTTTTGAAGAATTTCTAATTTTGATCTTTTTATTTGGTTTAGAAAGGTTACGAAATCGAACATATTCAATATAAAATGATTAAAGTTTAAGTTTCGAAAGAAAAAATAATAATAAAGTGAAATCTTATTACTTATTATTTTTAAGTCATTATTTATCTTAACTAATTTAAGTCACAAGGCAATTTAAACCGGTTTGAAACAATCACATGACTTTTCTATCGGTCTCTATCGCTCTATTATATATATATATATATATATATATATATATATATATATATATATATACAATTATAGTTTTTTTAAACTTTCGTTTTCATTTTTTCTACTTGGCAAAGTTTTGGAGCTCGGACGATGTTGAGAGGAAGTAACAGCTTTGATGTCATAGTTCTTCTTTGGCCTTTTAAAAAGCATCTCCTGTCGAGGAAGCATACGTAACAATAAAACAATACAACCTTTTAAAAACGCATCTGCTTTCAAATACGCATACTTAATAATAATGTAATTCTGGTAAAAGCAGGAAAAATATCTTTTACCTGTAAATTCTGGAGACACCGAAATCTCTTAACCAAAAAATAATGTTCTCACATGATAATAAATAAATGTGAGAATTAACTTTTCATCGTGCATATTATATTTCAAAATGCCGTATATCAAAAATCACATATAGCAAGATATTTTGCTATAACAACCGGAATCGACAGCGCCAAATATAATTTTTTGAAACATATAATTGCCCCCGAAATATTTTGAACAGATATAGCTAATCTATATATGCATTTAGCATCAATAAAATGTTTTTTTATCAAATTTTACATACGACATTTCTATACAATAATAACTATATTTCTAAAGCATAGTTACGATCTGAATACAAATATTTCAGGAAACTTTTCCTCTGAATTTCACCATACTGAATTTCCTCTGAATCTCTGTTTCTGATGACTGTAATTAATCGTGCCGGAAATCTCCTGCTAGCGGACTCTATACCTCTTCCTGTAGGAGTTAATAATTAAATGATAGTTAATACCGGTGCGCTAAACGGCTGTTTGACCATAAATGGATCTAGAGGGACATTCCTCTTACAGTGAGTAGTTGGTCACGCACCGCTGATTTCGCGCTGATGATTATCTCTCTGATGAGCATGTACGCGTAGATCTGATTGCATAATTTATTTATATGTGATTTTATCTTTGAATTGTCGTAGATGTAAAATTACTCTGTAAAGGGAGCCTTTCAGTAACTATATTTTGTGGAACGTGGAGGTTCATAATTAAGTTTCATTTATTCAGATTTTCGAATTTAAAAAACTGATCTAAAATTGAATGGAAGAAAAAATATCAAGTTTTAAGCTAAAAAGACCAGTAAAAAAATTTAATTTCTGTTAATAATTATGGATAAAATATAGCGATGTATTTAACAAATCTAAATAATAATTTAAAATGTTTTATCAATAATTATTATTATTATCATGTCAGAACATGATGTTGCTTTTGGGATGATGTTTTTGAAGTCAAAAAAAAAAAAAAATCCGTCGGCGAAAAATAAAAATTTTATCATCTGCTCGAGCGTCTCAGAAAATCAGCTTTTAATAAAGCGTTGCCATCGCATTTACAAAAGCTCTTATTTAAAAAAAAGTTAATTACTACGGCAAATAAAACCTAGAAAAATGTCATTTTGAGCACTTGATTATATGAAATGAAATAAATAGGAATATTGATACTTTTTTAAACAATCAATGTTAGACAAAGTTTTTACGGATTATTTGCTATTCTAAAGTAACTCATTCAATGAAACAATTGAAATGAATAAAAATATAATTTAACTTGTACGAGAACGTGGTGCTTGGCCGTTCAAAAAATTATATTCTGACATGATACATTGTAATATACAAAGCAGATTTCATTTTAATCTTTTTATAAGTAATTCCAATAACTTTAACAGTACAAGCACTTAAAATATAAAAAAATGCACACACATAATCCTGCTTTGAGCTTTTTTTTGTCAAAATTTTTTTTATGGCTTTTTGATTTACGCTTTACTCACATTGCATTTTGCTATATTGCATTCATTCGTTATAAATCCATTGAAGAACTCAATGATTTAAAATTATTCATTTATGAATAAAGAACAAAAGATAAAAACACATGCAACTATAAAACCACTTCATGAATGCGAAAAAGTATTAATTTTGAATTAATAATTATCATTCCTATTATAAATATTTTTTTAAACTTTTTGTCAAAAGGATATTCAAGAAATTAATTGAAAAATTCGAATTATTATCCAATTCGATTTTAAGACACTCGAATCAACCAAGCCTTAAAACGGAATTTGCCTTCTTAAGAAAATAAACTTTTACACCATTTCCTCCTGCCTCCTATACAAAAAAAAGTTTATACTTACTAATTTTTGTTTAAAAAATTTGCAGTGCCATTCGCATTTAATTAAAGTATTTTGTAGAATTTGTATTATCTCGTGCATTTACATATTGTCCCTCCACCACCAATGGAAATATTATAATTATTATATTAATTTTAATTAATAATTTTATGTCTTAGCTCATTTTAATTGATCAATGAAAATAAGAAATTTCTTTATTTATTAGTTAAGTTATTGGGGCTATATTTTATAATTTAAATTTTGTTTACCAGAGGAAAAAGTATATCGGCAAATGAATTGGCATCGAACCGATGATTCTCTTAATTTAAAAGATAATTAAATGTTTTTCGTGTAATATTCTTCAAAATTATCCTAGAAAAGCAAAATTATGGAAATAAAACATATTATCAAAGTATCAGTGATAAAAGCTAATCAAAGTATCAGTGAAAAATTTCATGCATACAGAATGCAAAAAGAATTTATGTATTTATTTGACACATTATATATCAATATTAATAAAAATATTAATATTAATGTAACAATTTTAAAACTTTTTGAAATTTAAAGTAATTGTAAAAACGTTAAAAGGAAGATTTTTAAGAATAGTCTAGGAAGAATTTAATTTGATTTTTGTTGAGCATTGCTTAGCTTAAAAGTCTTCATTTCACTTCTTTGCCTCTAAGCGTGGTGGCATTTCCTGGCTTTATTGAATGATTAAAAAAACTTTTATGTCAGTTTTCCGTTCAGAATATAATTGAATTCTAATTTAAAACTAAGGACATTATAATTGATTTGTTTTCTTTTTCCTACAAATGATTTCCTTCCAATTAACTTCCTATAAATTTATTTCTATTTCCTTTTCCTGTCTTTGCTCATTGTAGTTTAGATTTCATTATATTACAATCATATTGGTTATTTATTGTTTATGAAACAGTCAAATTATTTATAAAGAAAAACGATTTCTTTCCGTTAATTTCTTGATCCATTTTATACATTCAGTAACTGCTTTCTAAATCTAAAATTAACATTTAATTTTATTATTTAATCAAACCTTTGATATTTTTAATTGTTTTTGTAATTAAAAGAAATATTAATTATGTTTAGTTTTAATCAATTTTTAGAATTTTTAAACTTTTTTTAAGAATTTTTTTTTATTATTTACTGTTTATTATACTTTCATTTTTAATTAATTATCAGAATTTAATTTTGATATAATTAGCGTGCGAAAGAAAACGATTTTTTAATTTTATTTAAAAAAGTTATTTTATGCTTTACTTTTTGGCATCACGTAAATTGTTGCAGACGATATTGAAAAGTTTATTCTTTAAAAACATTAAAAAAAAAATTTTTGGAATTTTTTTATTTGAATTTCTGATGAGATTTTAGGAAAGATTAGGTCAGTAGTGTATTTTTTCATCTACTAATAATTTTTAAAGTAGGAAAATGAATTAATGTTAAGCTTTAGAGGAATTTGTGGAAACGTTTTATTTAAATTTAATGTTTCAAACTTTATATTTTTTTGTATTTTCTAGATATTGTATGGCCTTTGGGAGCTCTCACTGATGGTAATGACGGAATGTTATGCGTTCCACTTACTACAGCATCTCGAAGTAAGTCAAAATTCTGTTTATAGTTCTTTTCTTTCTTTCTTTTTTGTATTAGTATTTTGTTAAACATTTTTGGAAATCTTTGATTCGAATTTCCTTATGTGTTTTATGTCGCTTTTAATTGTTAAAGACTATGTACTATTAAAAATTTGAGTAGAAATAGTTTGATATAGAATATATGATATAGAAAAGATTTAGTTTGATTAGAAAATGAATTGCAAACAGAAAAATTAATTCATATATAAGACATTCTACGACATAAAATCTGAAAATTTTAGCTATTTTAATTATATAAAATGCATGAATGCATTGACAGCTACATGAGGTGGCAAATAATCTACTAACTCTTGAAATAAATATAAGTAAAAAATAAACGAAGTTAATGTAGAAGATTTTAGACATTGTATGTAATAATTTTTCTATTTATTTTTTAAAAAGTTCTCAAAAATTAAAAGTTCTCCAGTTTTATATTAAAATGGAATGTATTTTTTAGTTTATAAATGGAGGAGTTATTTCATATTAAATTTCAGTTTTTATCATTTCGAAGGTTTCAAACTTTGGATTTTATTGTGTATTTGTCTTTAAATTTAATCAAAATTAAAATTCTTTCCTAATTTTAATTTAATTTTAATTTATTCCAAACTTAAATTTAATTTAATTGATATCTGTTCAAAACTTTAAAATAGACAGGCATTTTGAAAACGCTTTAATTTATTGTAAGCTTAATTTCATGTAATTGAAATATGTTCCAAACTTTGGATTGGAGGAGCATTTTAGACACGTTTTATTTAATTCCAAACTTAAATTTAATTTAATTGAAATGTGTTCCAAACTTTGGAGTGAAGAAGCATTTTAAAAACGCTTTAAATTATTCCGAACTTAAATTTAATTTATTTAAAATGTATTCCAAACTTAGGAATAGACAAGCATTTTAAAAACGCTTTAATTTATTCCAAACTTTAATTTAATTTTATTGAAATGTGTTCCAAACTTTGGAATAGACAAGCATTTTAAAAACACTTTTAATATTTATTAAAATTTGATATAAAATTTGTCAAATTATTTTCAATCAAATGGAACCGGTATTTACTTCTAAAAAAATATATATATTTAAAAATATGTTTTGTTTTTCAAAAACCACTTCTGTTTTTATATTTATAGAGTTCATTTTGTAGAAAGGTAAATTAACTGCGCCTATTTTTTATCATCTAATTAATAGATTAAAATAAACTAGTTGCCAAACTAGAAATTTTCTATGGGATAGCTCATCAGGTGTGATAATCATTGACCGATGAAGTTAATGCAGCTTTTGTTACTACACTATGGATAGTATTTACTGTTTGGCTTGATTTGGCTGATAATTGCAAAAAACTGGTATCGCATGCTTTAATTTTTCGCGCATAACTGTAAACTTTTTTAGGCAATTATTTATATTACATCCTTTTTCCTTCAGTATGACGGACAATAAAATTTCAAAATTAAATTGGCATGGTGCACTTATTGATATCATGTTATTCCAGTGCACAAAATGAAAAAAAATTCTTGAGATATTTATAACAAATGAAAAGTATATCTGTAATTTATACAAATTCTTAACGAAATATTCACGATTAAATTTTGATAAATCAAAACGAAAAAATCATTTTTCCGAAGTCACAATCCATAAAAATGAAATACTTTTCATAATTTTGTGTGAAGTTATCTTTCTCGTAGAAACTATAAGGATGCTTAAATATTTTAAGGAAAAAAAAATGATGGCATATTTGGCGCGAAGTGCATCTGAATTTCATTCTTACAATGAATAAACAGAAAATCAATGATTAAAAAGTATAAAAAAATATCATAACTCATAAATTCAAATCTCAGCTATTCGTCTTTTGAACTGATAAGGTGTTTTAATTTTCTTTCTTCACTGAAAAGCGAAAGTCATAATTAATCAAGAGCGAAGCAGTGAGTCCACCGGCTGTTAAGCGCAGCAATTACTCTTGCCTGCGATACGCGCATTGTCGTTTTTCTGTTAGAATTCTGAACTTAGCGCATAACAGAATAATTAATCTTTTCCCATGTGAAGCGTGATAATTCCTCTGTCATTCGCCGTGTTGCCTTTTATCATTCTAACTTATGACTTGGATATGTTTTTGAAATTGCTGCTAAGAATAAGAAAGTGGCTGATTTAAAATATTCCCGTTTCTAGCCTTTCAATAAAGGCCGAGTAATCAATGCCAGTTCTAAAATTGATTGCACTTAATAATATTCGCTTTTGAGTTTTGTTTTACATAATTGTGTTTTTGTTAGATATATGTTTTGATTTGAGAACCATCTTATCGGATTTAGTTTATAATTTTTGTTTTAAATGCTTTCAATAATGAAGACATGATGTTAAAATAAATCTTTTCAGTTCCTAGGATACCACTCTTAATTTTTTTATAATAAAATTTGGAATGAGTTATTTCAACAATAGTGAAATCAATATAAATCTAGTTGCTACTCGCTGCGTATCATTTAATTCATAAGAAATAGCTGGAATTCTGTCAAAAACAATAGAGCGGATTGGTGTTTGTTGTTGATACGGCAGTTGCTGTCATATTTTATTTTTTATTTGCTTTGATTTTTTCCATGTTTTCTGCTCTTCATTCATGTTATTGTTTTGATTTTAATATTTAAAAAAATCTATTTAAAAGCATTCGATGTTCTTTTTTATAAAAAGTAAAGCAATTTAACTAAACGATAGTTGTATTTTAAATACACTGCATAATTTTATGGATTACAAAACAAAAGTTAAAATCAAGCGGGTTTTGTATTGTTTTGAATAACACAAATTTAAACTTTTGTGAGTCACTAAATTTGATTTATTTCCTCAATAAATAAATAATTTCCGCAATGCTGATAAAATATGTTCATAAAATATTTGATCTAAGTTATGCATTTTTTAAAAAATAAGTAACGCAGTAAAGTAATTGAAACATATTTAAAATATTTCGATGAACTAAACACGCTATTGTCGTTGTTGTTCTCTTCAAAATAATTATTAATACATTTTGATTTCTAAAATACCGTTTTCTATAGAAATAAATGGGGTTTTTTTGTTCTAATTTTTTGAACATTTTTTTGTGTTTATTAATTGATTATTTGCTGAATGTTTCCGTCATATTTGTATATGTTATCGGAAATTATAAAATTCAGACATTTTGTTGTATAAATTAAACAAAATAGAGTAGTAAATACTTAATTTTAATGTCTTATTCTTGTTTCGTGACACTGACAAAAATATGCCACGCGTAAAAATAATTGTAAGTAAATATGCCATATGTCATTACAAAAATATGCCATGCGATAAAGGTTGGAAAAATAGTTTTATTTTGATGACAGTTTGCTAATTGTTAAGTGCACGATTTCCTTTTGGCTAAAGAAATGTATATTTATCTATTATGATTAAAAAGATAGACGAAAAGGTATTTTGAATTGTGTTTAACTTCTTTATCCTTATAAACATTTTACAAGCACACCTGATGTAAAGAAATCTATTTTATTAAACTTGAATAAGAGTTATATAATTAATTTTCATTATGTTAGTAAGAAAACTTACCTATATTCAAGAAAAATGAAAATTTTGCTTGCATGCAAGTTTTGGAATATATTTAGAACGCATATCATATTATATAACGGTATCTGCCGTTATATAATTTAATATAACAATTATATACCGTGTGTAGCAATTATATAGCATTAATTAATGATTATATTACAACAATTATATATCATGAACAATTATATACCTTAAGTAGCGAATGGGGGTTTATTAGACACAATTTTTAAAAATTTAAAGTCAATTAATCAATTTTAATTTTAACTGTTTGTTAAAGCAAATCAACAAAAACAGTTTGTAAATAACACATCATTAATGCACAGATATCTTGGATTATTTTTTTGCCTAATATTTTTTTATAATTGCTACTGCAAATATTATGAAATCAAAATTCAGTTAAATTAATCAACTCGCAATAAGTTGTGAAAATATTAAAACAAGCTATTATCAAAAAGTTCGTAGAAATTGTCACAATAGGAGAATAACAGCACATTAAAAAGTGAGTAAAAATGCCTGACAAGATTCCATTTTTACAAACATGAAACCAATCACAAAAAAATGCGTAAAAATATGCTAATTCAAATCGTTTTAAGGTTTAGTCAATTTAATTAAAGTTAAAAGAGCTTTAAGTTAAAAAAATTTCATGCTTTGAAATATTATTTAAACAAATCTGGATTTCATCTGCTAGTATAAAATGCATTACAAAATATGTTGAAATTTTCTTGCTTTTTATCTCATTGGCTTTCTTTTTTTCCCCTCTTGTAGCAGCAGCTGGTTTCGCAGCTTACAGCTACGGACGTGGAGGATTCCCGGGCTATCCAAGCTTCAGCTACCCTTTCGCAGGTATGAGCTTCAGTCCACCCCATCATCTCTGCCTGCCCCTTTTATCATCGGACTCCGCCGTGGGGTTGTGCAATTTGCATGCATTGCAACTTTAAATTTAATATAATTGACTTGCTTTCCGTTCAGTAGTTTCTTTCTCGCTGAAATCAAAGTGTCTGTAAATTCATTCAATTTTTTGGTTAGCATAAGATGAATTTTCATAGGAAGTTTTCAGATATCCATCAGCTGATTTTTGAACATTGAAAATTCGTCTGTTTTGGATAGAATACCGGTTCTCTAGTAAAACTTATCAGACCAGTTAAATTCATCAACTTTATATTTCTTCAAAAATTCATAGCATTATTCTTTATTTTGAATTGCTTTAGTAAACTTCTGTTTCCGAAAACTTTTTTAAATTTTTTTTTTAAATTCTGCCAAAAATTATATTTATTTTAGTTGTTCAAAAAAGACGTCTAATTTAAATAATTTTCGTGGTCATATTTAGTGACAAATTAGACCACTTTGGATTTCGGCTTGGAAGAAACTATATTACAGTTCTTTTTAAATATATATAAATTCTTTTAAACTATTCTGATTATTTTCATTTGCATGGATCTTTAACTCATTTAAATAATTTATTCGTAAACTGTTGTGTATTTCAAATTTTTTTAAAAGATATATTTGCAGTTCTGATACAGTTAAATAATTTTCATCATTTAATTTTGTGTCAGTTGAAAGTACTTTTAAAATATTTTTATTTATATCCATTTTTACTTTGTTTTGCATGAATTGCAATAATAAGATTCTTGTAAAGACTTCTGTAACTGGTATTGTTGCATTGCTTATCTGTGATGCAAAAATACTGCTATGGGGTTTTATTTAAATATATTTTTTAATTATTTTATTTTTAAAAAGTCTTATTTTTTCAGCAATAATTATTTCCTTCTTTTAATCCCTGTTGTTAAAAATGACCTTGTATTGGTATCAAGTCCAAATAATCAGTTTTGAAAACTTTTACTATGAAAAAAAGAAAGACCGAAAGACAATAGTTAGAACAAATTCTTTTTCACTCCTCAGAATTATCCTTCTTTGTGTTTTATTAAGCAACTTTCTCCAATATTTGGGAACCTTAGGCAATATTTTTGCATTACATTAGCAGTGTGAACAGTACTGGAAAAAAAAATGAGGTTTAATGTGAAACTAGAGTTGTAAAATTCTGTGTGACAAGGCGCACAATCTGCAAAATAGAAAAACGAGTTTTCTCTCCCTTTCTGCAATATATTAGCTGCTTTGTCGAAAGAATTTTAAAATTTGGAATTTATATCAATTGGTGTTAGTGCCTGCATTCAACTACAATAACAAAATTTGTCGGGCTTCAGTTTTTAATTTTATGATGAGCTATCAAAAGCGGGACATTTAACCATAAATGAAAAGTTTTCTGACTGGAAGTTTTTAATATTTGAAAAATAGTTGAGATATAATATAAATAAGTAATTCCGAGACTTTTAGAGATATAACTTAATATTCTATTTTTTCGCTACTCATTTTATTTCCTGTTGAATTATAAATGGCATTATCTGAAAATAATGATTGTAAAATTAAATCCCAAAATAAACTGACATAGTTTTGTGCAACTGCATTTGAATGAGAATAAAAAGAAATTTTATTATAGATTTCATTTCCATGTAGATGTTATTTTCTATATATAGAGAGAGAAACACAACTTTTCCATTATATTTTCTGTGAATTATTTTCTAATTGCATAGAGTCATTAAAAAAGGAATTCGTTTTGTAAATTTTCTTTCTTTGGTACTGATTCTTCTTTGATTAGTCCCTTCACGTACAATGACGTTTCTACAATGAAATAAAGGCATTAAATAATTTAAAATGCGAAAAAATTCACTTAGAAGCTATGTAATATTTCAAAAATCCCTTTATACTATTATAAAAAAATTAAAAAAATTCCCAAATAATATGTATAATCTAATTAGGAATTTATGTAAATTGGTAGTGCAGTGATTTCAAATTATCAAAATACCCTAATCTAATTGAATGAAATTTATATTTAAACAAAACTAAGGACAAACCAAGATAAATATACATTTACATAAACTCAGATACAGCCGTTATAATTTTATCCTGCCTCGCCTTTTCCGCCATGTTTTATGATATAATTTTAAAAAGTATATTTCTTTGATGAAGTGGCCAGTACGCTGGAAGGGAGTGTAAACTCGCGTTTTTCATTCTGCTGACTGCCCTTTGTGCACACAGGAACAACCCCGGGTGCATCCCTCCCCGTTGACTGGGCCTCTGCAACCGCTGCTACAGGGATCCCTTATGCGCGATCCCTACTCAACCCTGCCGAGCAACTTCTGTCCCCCAAGGGAAACCCAGCGATGCCCCCTCTGTGGCAGACGGTGTTCTTCGTCGAACTTTAAAAAGAGTACCTCTTACCCTACGAGCCCATCCTTGCTTCTGGCATTTCGGTAAATGGAATAGGGTTCAGATTGAAAAAAATAACATCCTTGATTTTTTTTCTCCTCTTGACAGTCCAAAATAGAAACCGAGAATCTTTTTTATTTACTTGTCTCTAAAATCTAAACTCTTTTTTTTCAAGAAATTATATTATCTTTTATTTGAAATAGTTTGCATTTCAAAAAATTGTCTTTTCTGTTCATTTACAAATGTCAAATAAAAGGCATTTTTGAATAAACTGAAGAAACTTCCTTTTTCTTTCAATCGGAATTAGGAGTTAAATTTTGACTTTTTGTAAATTTACTTTTTTTTATCAAGCCAACGAAAAAGATATCCTAATCATTTTAAGTATGATAGGAAATTAAAAATTTGCCTCTTTAAAAATCTGTAACATCTTGAAAGAAGTTTTGTTTATATTAAGTGTAACTTTTAATTTACTGTTACCGTTCGTTGGCTTTATCATTTCTAAATTGTCTAGGAAAGGAAAACCTAAATTTTTATTCCAAATAAATAAATAACTTATAATTTTATTGATTTTTTCCCTTTAATTATCGATTTTTCGAAGTCTTTTCTAGTTCTTAGACTGCAATCAAAGTTAACTTATGTATGTAATATACTAAGTTAGCTTAAATTGTTGCACAAGAATCCAAATTAGAAGCTAGGGTGGGTTTGGAGGATCCCGAATAGGTTACTAAAGGATGGAGGATAAACCATCTACTTCTTGGAAAGTGTTTGTTTATATTTATATTGTCAAGAATTTTATGTGGAATGGTCTTTGGTGTGAAATTTGAAAACTGTCTGTTGGTCTTTACTATTTCAGACTGTGCAAGATCTGTTTTGTGTTATCATGATAATAATTCTGTTTCTGTAGCCTATTAAACACATTGAGATAGCTAAGAAATCTTCGTTCTTATTGAAAACAGAATTAAACTTTAATACATCAAAACTTTCATTTAGAGATATTTCATATTGCTTAATATCATATTCAGATTCTTAATTAAATTCTTTTGTTGAATTCGTATGAAATATATAATTTCGCCACTGAAACCTATTTTGCTTTTGCTGATTATTTTTGTAATGTTGTAATTTCGAAGAAAATTTTCATTCTAATTTGGGGATGGGGGTAGAATTCATGAACTAGGATTTCTTTCTTTCAAAATGTGTGTTCAACATACCATCTGGTGTATTAACTTAAACAATTGCGAGTGAAAATACGGCCCTAACTGCACAAATAATCCTTTTTTCGATAATCTATGTGGGTGATAGGATGAACTATTATATCTGTATTCGTTCCAATATATACGTGCTCATCTTTTCGTAATATGTATCCACCTAGATACGTCCAGATAGCGTCCAAATTCTACTATTTAGCAAATCTAGATTTAATCGTTTAATGGACTTTCCCATTTTCACTATTTAAACGTATAGACGTAGAGTTCTGTAACTGTGGCTACTACTTAACTTATTAACTATGATACTCAAATGTGGTGTAGTGTTCAGTAAATTTTCAGTGGAAGTGTTTGAAATGCCATCAAATACGAACACTGTCAATTTTTTTAGAATCCTTTGATAGAGCAGGACATAGACGTGAGAAGTTTTCGGACTAGAGTATGCGAATCCCAGCTGGCTACTAGACGTAGCATATATCCTGTTAATGGAACTGGAAATTTTAGAAAGGTTTCAAAGGATTCTGATGAAGTATTTACTCATGAATATCTGAATATTTAAAAAAGAAAATGCTGAAATTTTCTCAGTTTCGTTCCAACTTTATATTTGTCATCGAATTGTGATAAGTTAATTTAAAATGTACGCAATTTTTATATTTTATTCTTTTTCATTTTATTTAAATCTTATAAAATCGAACCAATAGTTGGAGATTTTCTGTGAAAAGAGTATTCATGAGATAAATGCTTTATCGCACGTAGTATTTATGTATCTATAAGTAGTTAATTGTATTTAAAAGTTATATTAGTATTCTATGAATATAACATTGCATGTGAAAAAATCTATATTGTATTTACTATTCTCTCATGAGATCTGAATTGCATTTGAAACAGTTTTATGAGGAGAGTTTTTCTTGACAATCGTCAGCAGGTCATTCCTTGCTAAACTAGGAAGGCTATTAGTTAACTTTATAATTTTGATCTGGAATTTCTTTAAATAATGTTTTAAAAAATTCTGTCTAGATCATTTCAAGTCATGAAAATCAAATTCAAAAGGTTGCTTTTTTTATGTGGGTAGAACTAAGAATAATTTGAATTCAGATTTTATTCCTTAAATTGGTATCGCTGCATATGGATTTAGCAATGGTTGCTTAATATAAAGAAACATTTCTTTTGATCCCTGATTCTGATTGGCCAACATATAACTTAGGTTTATAAAATATTAAATAGGTTTTAAAATTTCGTACCAAAAAACTATTTTCTTAATTAAGCATTAAAGACAATCAATTCGTTAAAATTACGTTGATATGTTTTACATAAATATTCCGAATGCTTTGAAAATAAATTTAATTTTAAGAATTTATAAATTTTTTTAAATAAATATTATAGTAGCGTTCCAAAATTTTTCCTAAATTTGTTCAAGGAATTGAAAAATATTTACCCGTATTTAATAGTGTTGATCCTGCTGTAAAATTGTTTTTTAAATTTTTAGATGCCGTTATTTTTTCCTCAAAAAATTATTAAAACATGGAATCTTCAATCAACAAAAACATTGTCCGAATCAGTTATTTTTAAACGATCGTTAAAACTAAGCAGTATTCAAATGGTTTTCTATCAATTTGAATGCATTTTCTGTAACAACTGTTTCAGTGAAACACCAACTCAGATCCCATGACAGCTTATGATCCGTCGTAATATATATGTAGATAGGGTAACTTCTTAGAGTGGTATATGTTTCTGCCATCCATTATATATGCAGTGTGTTTTGCTTTCAAGAAAAAAATTTCTGAAACTTGAGTCTTTTCGCTTTATTAGCTGACGTTGTCACACTGCTTCCAGCCATTGTTATCAGGTGCCATTCTAATAGGTTTCTAAATAACTAAGCTTTTCTTAAAAGCCGCTCCGTTTTATGCTTAAGCTACCTGTTCCCTCCATTTACATTTATTCATTGGGTTTAAGTACAAAAAATGAACACGATATAGGTAAAATGTTCACGAGAAATGATGCCTAGAAATCCATATCGGTTTCTGTTTGTCAGTTTTAAGTTTAGATTGCTACAATGCATCATCGATTGTTTTTGTGAATAAATTCGATGAAATTGGCATTTTTTGAGAACTTACGTTTTACAAATTGGACAATAAAAAATATTTATATTTTCGATTAATATTTAGAATAAAACCCAGTAAAGGTTTGGTTATTAATAAGGAAATTTTTACATTTTATTCTGATATATTTTATTAAAAGTTTTTTTATTTAAAAAAAAGACTAATTTTATTATAGTTATCATCTTTTCTAAAATTCACAATCTTTTATCATTTTTTAAACATATTTAACTCGAGCAGCATTACAATTAATTAAAGTAATTGGATTATTATTTTTTTTTTGCAGAAATGCATACAAAAATATCAATAAAGAGAAATTTTAATAAATTTTCATATATGCATTTAAAAATTATTATTAATACAGTTAATAACAGTAAATATTTTAACTATTATTTTGTGTTTTAATCTCTCTCCCTGCTACTAATAATTATTATTTTAAAATAATTTTTGTGATTATAAAATTAAAATCAATACCAACAAAAAGATTACAAATAATTTTTTCTATTCTATTCTGTATAAAAAAAACTATACAAAATAAGCAGGGTCTAATTTGTCATCCTCATAAATTGATTCGATCAACTTTAATTTGGATTCTAAGCATCATTTCCGCTGGAAATATTGATGGAGCATACATTTTATTATTGGTTTCAAACGTAATAATTAAATCATTTCATCTGAAATTTATCGTTATTTGTATTCATTCTTCAAAATGAGAAATTTTGTTTCATTGGCGGATGATTAAAATTTATTTTAATTTCTAAGACATTAAATATTTAAGTGGATTTTTTAAATTCATATTTGCTTGCTAAAATAACTTTTCTGCCAGAAATCATGCTCTATCATTAATTCCTATTTTTTGTGAACTCCAGCCAAGTTGCCTCAGCTGAAATGTTTTCACTGGCTTTCAAATAATTTCCGGGGTTCTGTTTCACGCCTTGGTAACCCATTGCCATCATGTTATGCTTAATATTTGCACCATATAATTTTGTTAAATGTTTAAGAACGTGCATCTATTTATATATACTCATGATTACGCATATGAAATCGCTTGTTTTGTTACTGGTTACTCCTCCAATGTTTTCGCCAGCTGTTTCATATTGCGATGTTTTTTCTTAAATGTTTTTTGCTGCTCTGTTTAAATGCACTTTATGAACGAACCGTGAAAAAGTTCAGTCCTTCTGAGCACACGGTTCTATTTTTTGCGAGTACTATCTGTTGCTTCTGTCCTGGATTTTTATACTGTTGGTCATTTGATTTTTCGAATTCAGCTTTTGTGCTTAAAAACTTGTTGTTATCGACTGTGTTATAAATAAATTATTCTTTCAAAGCCAAACATTGGTTTAAAGTTTCCACTTCTTGATTCGTGGCTGCATAACAATGAACAGCGTCTACTTTGAAAGTTACATCATAGCTAGGATAAACATGGCGAAATTTGTAGGTATTCTGTTATTCATGTTGTGAACAATGTGAGCAATTATTTTCTTTCGGAATTTCCTAATGGCATGAGAATTATTTATTAAGGCCTATAATTTTTTTTTTTCAATTTTTGAGTGTAAAATAGGCGTGGACTAGTTTGAAAAAGAAATCTTCATTTTGAGTATGTTATTCATCAGCTGACAGTATTTAAATATCGCCATTCTGTAATTTGCTTTTACTCATGATCAAATTTGATTCTTAGGAAATTTTAGAGCTGTTTTTTTCTTTCTGTTTTTCCAAGCAGTAAAAATTCCAAAAAAGTAATATTAAAAGTGACGTTAAAATTTAGCATTTCTTCTACAATTTTAACATATGACTTTCATATCTTTCATCTTGATCGTGCGGCAATTTTATTTATATCTTTCTCTACAATATATGTATATTCAGGCCTATTCTTTTTTTGAAATTTTTGAGTGTAGACGAGAAATATTTGTAATGTTTGATTTAGTTTTCCTGCATTAAGTACATTGCAAATGATATTGTTACTAAGGCTCACTCCTGGTTCTGTGATTTCAGCTTTTCATATTGCCATTGAAAATACTTTGACTTAAAAAATGTCTGATTTTTTAAATTTTTGGTTATAAAGACACAATTTTTGGAAAAAAGAACAAGGGGCTATAGACAAAAGTCTATAAATGTAGTGAGAAATAATTAAGGTTTTAAATTCATCTTTTAAGCAATGTCTATTGTTTATTTATATTTAGAATTGACTTTTATTATTTTATTCTTTTGATATAACATCCACATCATTTAATTTGTAAAAAAAATTTTAATTTGTTTTATCAAGTATGAGTCTTTTCGTCAAAATTTGTCATTATATCTTTTATAAATAATTCTAATTCATATATTTGTTTAACGATACTAATTTTCAGATTAACAAGCCTCGGTATAGGTAAATTAGGTTTTATTTCTTCATATTGCTAAAAAGTATTTGATGTTCCTTTTAAAGTACGCGCTGTTCATTTAAATCTTCAAAAAACATTTACAAACATTATTAAATATTTTTTTCTAAAATAATATTATAATACAATATAAATAATTACTTTTAGATTGGAAAATTGGCATTGCAATTTTTTATATAAAAATTTTAAATGAATAATAAAGGATCAAATTCTTAAATTAAAAAATAAAATAAAAAAATACTATAAAAAACTTTAAAAAATGGATGATAAATAATAAATATAACTTCGTTCGATGTTAAAATTATGCATAATTGTCATTATACATTTTTTTAAGTTATCAAAGTTTGTTTAAAGCAGAGCTAGGAAATATATTAATTAAAAATTAATCAAAATTCAAAATTTTAAAATTATATTAATAATTTACTTTTGCAGTAGGAGACAAAGAAAATATACTTTCTAAAATAAATAAAAAAGTAAATAATAATTAAATTCAAACATTTCAAATATTAAAAGTAATAATAAACTATTTTTATTTAAATTCAGATAGATAAATTATTATTAAAATTATTATTAAAATTAAATTAAATTAAATTCAGATAGATAAATATTAAATACTATGTAAAATAGTATTATATTGCAATAAAAATTATATTATTCAAATTATCAATATTTTTTTAACTCTAACATATTAATTATTTGAAACCTGACTTGACAGACATTTCTTCTTTTTGCAGTATTGAAGACTTAGTTGATTTAGTGCTGACTGTAGTGTGTGAATTAGCCTATTTCAGGAAATTTTGCTGACAGTATGATATAGTGGCAATTCTGACCGTTTCTATTAGTTGCATTGTACATGTGATGCGTTTGTAGATCTATAGTACAGTATATATTCATATTCTGACTCTGTGAATACTCTCATTTCCATGTACCTATCTCTTTTATGTATTAGGATTGTAGAGTAGTAGTGTAGAAAATGTACTTACTCTTCTCTTAACTGATAGCATACTATACTATTCTGCATGTGTTCTGAAGTTTAGTAAAGTTGAGCATTTGAAAGAAAGTTTCGTATTTTAATATTTCTAACCCTTTATTTCTGAAGCATTTTCATTGAATAATACTAAACACTTTGACGAAAATAAAATATATATGCATATATATATATATATATTTATGCTATTTGAAATGCAAATATTTTTAAACATGATTTCGAGATATCATGTCATCATTACATATTATGGTGTAGTGTGAATTTTTAAAGGTTTTTGCTATAAATTCAATGATTTAAAATTAATTGAAAAGGTATAGAATTAATTTCTTACTGCTTTAATGAATTATTGATCAATAATTTCAAGATACCTATTTTTATTAGGTCACATTTCAGCAGTATAATTTTCATAAAATTTTCACTTTAAAATATTTTTATTAGAAATAAAAAAAAAACTACATAGATAAGGGGGGATAATTATTACCATATAATAACATTTTTCTTCTTTTGAAGAAAATCATCATAATGATGACTGAGAACAAATATAATGTTTGAAATGCACTGGAACTAGTTGAGCTTAGATACACTGTCTATTTCCTGATACTTAACCTGTAATATATCCTCTGAATCCCTTAGTTTTAGATTCCTTTAGCTAATTGAAAATTTACTTCAGCTCACATGTATAAAATATACTCTCATAATCACTTTAGGTGCAAAACTTTGCATGGAAATGAAAATTTAGAGCACTGTTTTTTGTAGAACTCTAGCACGCTACATGTATTCAATACTGTGTTTATTTGTGGTAAAAATACTATGTGCTATTTTGATTACAAAAATAAAAATATTAAAAGAACAAGAATTAAAAAATTTGAAATTAGATATTTTACTCTTTTAATATATAACATTGATTGTCTAATGCAGATACAACAAAAGTTAATTTTAATTTTAAAAAAGTTAGGTAATTTATTTTTGAATATATTGCTTTAAAAACAACCTTCAAAATCACTTTTATTTCATGATTTTAGATTTTTAAAATATAGTTTTAATAAATTGGTTGTAATGTGTAATCATAATTTTAAATGTAAATATAAAGCAATGAGTTTTGATACCTGCTATTCGTGACTTCAGTACTGTTTCTCTAAACAAATTTTTCAGTACATTCTCTAAGTTTTAAGAGTTTTTTAAAAATTTGAATGAAAGAAAAAGAATTTATCCGCCTTCAATCAGTTTGAAAGTAAAAAATAAAAATATTGCTTATTTTTGTTAGCTTTTGTTTTTCATGCTATAATTTTTTTCTTTTAAAAATATTTTTAGTCACAATTTGATCTAGTTTCAATTTGTATTTTTTTTTTCAAAAGCTATTCTTTAGTTCTAAAAAAATCGGGAAGGGGGAACTTCATGTTTGGTATTATTTGAAATTTAGTTGGTTTATCCAAATTCTTTTCAATTCGATGAACTTTCATGTATATTATCTGATCGCGTTATCATATGTATTTTTGTTAAAGTGTATAAAAAAAAACTTAAAACAATTTCATGATGTTCCATGTGATAAACAATTTGGTATCATAAAAATTGAATTGACAGTGTTGTAAAGTCGGTTTTTCATTTGTTTAGAAAAAAAAATTAAATTTTCATAACCATTCAAATAATTTTTTTGTGTTTGTGTGTTTAATGGCTGTTCAAACTAGTGTTACGTGTTGCATAAATTTTTCCTTAAAAGTAAATTCTTCGAAATCTTACTTCTTCCTATCTTAATTTAAGAGAAGGGTATCCTTATTCTTTAAAATAAGTTTTAAGCGGGTTATATTTCTTTCAGATGCTCAACAGGTAGCTCTTTCGCTTTCTTGTGAAACATGGCAATATTATTTATTTTTAATGTAACAGATGGTATTGAAATGTGTGCCATTTCTGAGCTTTCCGCTTTGCTTATTAGACTTAAATATTCGGTATTGGTACAGTAGTCAATGTGGTGTGAAAATATTTATTATCTGTTTTTTATATACTGTAGTCAACTTTTCTGATAGTTCACATCTCTACCAAGTAGTAGCCATAGTACTATACATAGACCAAATAGACCCTTTTCTTCAGGTAATATTCTCACCCAAGTAGTCCCTGAAAAAACTTTCTGGTAGACATTATCAAACTGAAATCTTTCCTCGTAGCCCTATTACATCACTTTCAGGGTAAACAAACAGATTATCACGATAGTCCTTCTGTAGTTACTCTTTATAGTGAATTTCTTCTTTTAAAAAGAACGTAGTCAATACAAGGTAGTTTCCTAAATAGTTACCTATTGTAGTTAGAAATTTTTTGTATCCAACCTGAAGGGGTTGTAGTTACCCCGTGGAATATTTTGGAAGGTAAGAACCTTTGAAGTTGTGTTTGTTTTTTAAATTTTAATTTGCTTTTGTTGCTTCGGAAATAATAAGTATTTTTTGTTTTCGTTATGTCTTCCTTTTTTCACTTTTCTTTATATATTTTTTTGAAATTCATTTTGGCTGTATTTAAAAATGAGGGGTTTTTATTATTTTTATGGTTTGAAATCTATTGTTTTCACATTCATTTTTTTATTTTTTCCTTATATGTTCTGATATTCAGTTATTTAATAATTGGGAAGCGTTGAATGCTAATAAACCGTCCAGGAACAAATAAAAATGACATAACACATTTCTGACTGTTGAGAAATCTCTGAATATATGTGTGTGCCCATTGTAGTGACGATGTGGTATATTCAGGATTCAGTTTGAATATTTATGTCTTTTAATTCTGACTGTATTCTTTATTCAAAAAGTATTTGAAAGTTCTTTTATTGAATCACAGAACTTTATTTAGGCTTCCTAGATTATTATTTTTTAAAGATTTATATGTGCGTGTATATTGACATAGAAATATGTAAATTATCCGAGCATGAATATTCCATTTTATATGATTTACAAGTTCTTGTACTTTACTACCACTCACCATTTATATGTTTTCTGAGATTTGCTTATAAAATATTCGTTCTCCCCTTTTGCTTGCAGTGGAATTGAATGGTCAGCAGACTTCACCTCCGCTTCTAACTCAAGCGCTTTCCGGTATGTTTATTTCAGTTGACTTTTGATAAAATATTTTTTAAAGCATGAATAATTTTCGAATAATTCTGGGAACATTAACTGATTAAACAAAAACTCCTAGTACATTTATTTTTCTTATAGAAAACATTGAATACATTAACATATTTTTAATTAGTAATTTTTTGTTTTATTGTCTCAATACAAAATATTGGTTTTAACTTTTTTTTAACAGTCCGTACAACTAATCGAAAAGCTTTTCATTTTTACTACTTATTGTCAAAGTATTTATTATCTATTGCTAAGTATATTAGTTTCGTATACAAGGTCTGAAATTGGTCAACATTCCTAGTCGTTCATATTGTAGCGATTGAAGGTCGCGGTACGAACCTGCGACGCTTGCGCCTGTAGCCGAGTCGCATAGCCACTATACCACTAACACTACAGTACTCCCCCACCAGTGAGTCGGCGAAGAAGCGAACGATTTTGTATTGCGCCAAGTGTTATGGCGAGTTGCTGCTTGCTCGTCAAGTGGGTCTGGCGATTTTTTTTGTTTGTTTTGCTTTTAGCTTTCGTCAAGTGAGTCTGACGATTTTGCTGCGGGTAGATGGCGCCACAACTGTTGCGGAAGGTTGCATTGTCAAGGTTACCAATGTAGAGATTGAAGGTTGTGGTACGAACCTGCGACTCTTGGGTCTGTAGCCGAGTAACATAGCCACTATACCAAAAGTCGACTTCGATATCGTAGATGTTAACTGGCTCATAAGGCTAACGCTACAATATGAAATAAATGCATTTGGCGACAGAGACTTTCCCAGATAAATTTCGTTTAGTTTTCTAATATCACTGAAGTCTAATGATGACCAATGGTTTGTCTCTTTAATAGTGATCAACAATTATGGACCGCAGAGTTTTGCCCAGCCTACATCTCCTGCTAACAGTCGCGGCTTTCCCGCCACCAACAGCCCTGGACCCATCGACCTCTATACCTCTGGTCAAGACAGTGTTGGCTATGTGCAAGCCACCAGCCCCCAACCCACGGGCTTCCCACCTATTGCTGTAAGTAGGGTAAGTACCCTTTACAGTCCAAATCTAGATGAAACACCAAGGGTCTTCTAATTATTTAATAAGAGAAAGGAGAGAATTATATTAAGGAGATTTAATAAAAACTATTTATCATCGATTTAAAGCTCAATTTGTGTAAAATAAAAATTGGTTTACGCACAAAAAATATTCCTAAATTCAAAAAAAAAAAAGGTGGAGGGAGGAAAGTAGCTTAAATTTGTGTTTTTATATAGTCTACAGATATATAACTCTTATTACAGCCTAAATTAATAAAATATTATATTAATAATAATATAATTAATATTATAGTCAAAATTAATCGGATTTGATGGATATTATACGAAAAATTTATTCCGATTCTAAAGCCGCTGGTATATTATATCTCTTTCAAAATTAAAGGATAAAGACAAAAATCGGATTTTGTCTGCCATTTTGATATATTTGATTATTTACGCTAAATAAAATATTTATCAATTTTTAAAAGTGTCTTCCTTTTGTTTAATGTAATGTAAGATGAAATAAGAAATCATCCCGAATATTTATTAGTCAGAAGTTTATTTGGCAAATGTTGCAAATTTATGATGATCAGTAATAGAATTAGCACAATTTTTCTTTGCTCTTTCTATTTATATTCATCAGTTTTCACTTTTCGATTAATATATACAAGTTTAACCTCTCTGCACTAGAAAACATCAAATTGCCAATTTTAAGGAATTAAATGGTTATTGATGTAAATAGTAATAAAAAGTAGATTAATAATTTGAAATTTAACGAACTTTCCATTTAAGTGGATGAGTTGGGATTGCTGTTTGCAATTTTTTACAAAAAATCTGTATGGGATAGTATTTTTGAGCCTTCTTCAAAAACTTTAATGATGAATCACTGCAATGTCGTTTCGTTTTCTTACTCTGCAGAATATTGAAATACCTCGTGTTTTTGTAAGAAGAATTTAAATGCCCCCACGATACTAGTGACTTTAGAAATGTGCATTGAACAAAATATTGAAACGTAAAAAATACACCAGAGATATGCTAGCAGCGGAAGTGAGACTTTGTTAGCTGCAATGTGCCCTGAGAGAAAAATTTAACAAATCGATGCAAAACGTTAAGAAAATCTTTTCTTATAATTTCCCCAACTCATAAAAAATAAATATTCTATTCACTTTATTTGTTCTATTGCACTTACAAAACGTTTTTTTTTTCATTAAATTCGCTTCAATTCTGTTCCGGTACAATTGCTCATGTAAAGAAGTACCAAGGAAATAATGTTAGAAGAAGAAAAGACAATGTAATATTTTTTTTAAGAATAAAGAAAATTCTATTAATCAGACAAAATCAAAAAACAAAATGCTTAAAAGAAAAGAAAATTATTCAAAAAGTTCAACAAAATATTTTTGTTAAAATTGTGAAAAACCATCACAAATAATTTATTAACTCGGGACTTAAAAATAAAATGAATACATTGAAATTCTTTTTTAAAAATTTTGCCATTTGAAATTGTCTTGTGTGCAAAAAATGCTCTATACTGAATAATTATTTCATAAGTTAGATTTTTAAACAAAAAAATCCATTACAACGACATTTCTCTAAATTAAAGAAAATTTCACGCAACTTTGGTCTAATATTTTTTGTTTTTCTTGAAATGAAATTTGTTGTAACTGCACTTTTATAAAATATTTTTTCACCAAATTATAATTTTAAAAAAGTATCGTTTCTTTATTGATGATTTGCATTTTTAATGTTGATATGCATTAATGATAATAACTTTATTTAAAGTTTATATTAATACTATGTTAAAGGCCCACAATCATTTTCATTTTATTTTTTAGAATTTTTTCCCATATTAAAATAATTTTATTTAATTATTTTCATCGCCCTTAAATCAGTGGATAAAATACCAAATTAATTGCTTATACTATTCCTTCATGTTCACAATCTACTCTTAAGTTTTGACCTATACTAAAAAATAATAATAAATTGATTGTTAAAACTATTTTAATTTAAAAATTACTGAATCAAATTTGTTTATAATTTAATCATATTGATTAATAAATTACATTTGAAAAAGGTAACTTACCGCTTGATAATGGTTATTTAATATCAGTAACTGAATATAAATTGATTTTTCAAGACTGTTTTAATTTGAGAATTACTTGTTTACAAGTGTTTCTTATATTACAAGTATTATAATAATACATATAATTAAATGCTTTTTTTCTTTTTAGATCATGTTTTTTATATGTTTATCATAATAGTAAAAAGTTGCTGCCAGTGAAAATGGAAATTATCAAAGTAGATGTTAGTGCAAAGGCTTATAGCGAGTTTTTAATAATTTGATTTTATGAGTATTATCTGCAACTGAAGCATAAACCTTTAAATAAAAAAATTAATTAGAAATAGTTCTTGATGAAAAAGTATTTACACGTAATATTTGTATAGAATTCTAATGAATTTTCTTTATATTGTGTAGATACTACGTTGATGAAGGAATCGGAACTTACCGTTTTCTTCATATTATTAGAAATAATTAGTTGAAGTCAAAAAGACAGTTGATAAAAACCTGTCTTTTTGATATATACATCTTTCTTTATTTCGTTGAATTAAATTAGAGTAGTAGAATTTAGTAGAATAGTCTTCGATTCTTCATTTTCATGAATACTAGTGGTTTACCGTTTGATGTAATTCTTGAATTTAAAAAAAGTGATAAAATGGCAGTAAATTTTTAACAGAAAAAGCTATAAAATTTGAGCAGATTCTCTTTGTATTACTGAGCGGAATATATTAACTGGCAAGCAAAAAACTTTTTACTATTATAAAATGTTTGTCATTTAGTACAAACTTTAAAATGTTAATGACATGTCTAATTTCTTTAAATTTACGATGCGCTAATAATTATTCTATCGCCCGCTAGGGGCCGCTGATTGCCGCAGCCTTCACTAATGGATATCACTGAAATATAATCTTTACAACTGCCAAGAATTACAGTACACGGTAAGCGAAATGGGTTTTTTTTATATGTTGGTTTTAAATTACCCTACGAGGATACTGAAAACCACTTTTTTGTAAGATTTTAATCAATACGACATTGTTGTTCAAATTTTGACAAATAAATTTATAAATTATCAAACTATTGGATGACCTTTTTTTGATACTATTCTTCCAAAAAATTCACTTTTTGTTTTTTGGTAATTTTTATTTCGTCTAAAATCAGTGTTCATTTTTATTAAAGAATAATTGGTAATATTTGGCTTTCTTTACTATTATTACAAATACTGATTTTTTTTAGAATCCTTTGATACGCTATTTATTTAAAGTGTAAAATCCTATCTTAATATAAGAAATTTTTAGGGCTTAATATTCGAATGTAAAACTCATGAACAGCACCTGTTTTGTGTTCTTATTTCCATTTAGATGATTTCAGCTTATTTGATGACTCATATTTATTAATCATTAAAATATGTTTTTGTTGTTGCTCATTTTAGAAATAGGTTCTTATGTCTTCTTTTTTTTGGGGGGGGAGCCTTTTATTTAAGTTGTTTTTTCTTTGTGTTTCCGGTTTTTATTCGATTCCTAGTAGCACACAAATATTGTACAATATTGATCAATATTCGCAATATTATTTAATATTGTAGAATATTGTTTTATATCATATAACATCGTACAATATTATGATACAAGATGTGCTAACTAGAATCGATTCCCAATTTTTATTCAACTTCTTTCTGATGCTCTAGGACTTTTAATTTTGTAAAATACTCTGTCCCCAGCGGCAAAACAAAGTTTGAACTATTCAGAACTTTAAATATCATTTAATCTAACCATTTAAATTAGATTTTGATTTCGTATAAGCAAAATCCAGTAATAAATTTGAGAAAATAAATGAATGCAAAATTCCATAATATTTATCGTAATAAGTTTTGAAGCTTATTAAAAAATCTTAAAAACTATTTCTGGATGAAGAATTGTATCCTAATTATTCAATGCACCCAATTTTATACGAATTTTTGATTTGTTATCTATTTTTTTCCTGATAATATTTTTCTCGTATGTTTCGTTCAGTTGTGCTGTCTGCCGCTTACTTTGTTCTATCAAGCCAATCATAAAATTATTGTATAGCATAGTTCATTTAGTAGCTTGGCGAAAACAATTATTTCACTGTAGAGTTGTATTTCGATATTGTATAATATTCGTCATTACTTTAAATATCAAATAATGTTTTTTTAGATATTGTTACGTTTTTAGCATAGCGGATTCGGATTGAATGGACTTTATTTGAGGACAGCACAAACAAATTTATTTACAGCTATTTACAGGATGACTTGAAAAAGTAAAACTTCAGAAAACGCAATTCAGCAATAATCAGTCACTTACAGCGTAAATGCAAGTCTTACGCACAATAAACACAGTTTGCAAAAAAGCTATAGTATAGCACAGCAACAGTAAATCACAGCGAGCTCAATAACACAGCGATAACAGTAAACGCAAACACAGGTCACTAATAACAAGAAAAAATCCACTAGTCCAGCAAACCGCTTCTCTTCCTTGAGAGAGCAACTCTGAACTAACTCACTCACTCCGGCTACTCGTCCTTATATAGCCGAAGAAGCGCGTGCACCGAATCTCGTGAAAATTCTCAAAACAACGCTCACAATCCAGCGGCTACTAGACTATTCCTTTCGCCAAACCAATCAAGCTGGCGCGAGGCCCCTCGCCAAACGTCGCCATCTTTGACGCGTTTTCGTGCCGTTCGCCCGCTTGTAACAAAATTCTTTGTTGTATGAATATGTTTGCGATTCTGCTGAATATTTTGTGTTACTTGGATCCTGATTTATTTTTATGAACTTATTATTTTGTTTAATGATCTATATTCATTGTTTTTAACTAATATTGCAAAAATATCTGATTTTCCTTTATTCAAGCTGGGTTTTTCCTTTCCAGATTGGAATGCGCTTTCACTCAGGTATGGAGGAAGAGGATAAACGAACTGTGTATGGACAGCCTTGTGTTTTGCAACAAGTGGCACCAGTTCTTGCTTCCCTTTCCTTGGATTTGGTGCCCGAAAGAGCGCACTTAATTTGTGGTTGATTCTTCTTACTCACTCCTCCACCAAAGCATTATTATTATTGATTAGAAAATGAACACGTGCTCGCCACTATGATTTTTTTTCTCCCTTCATTTTGTGTGTTTTCATATAATTTGAACTAATCCAAACTGGACAGAAAAAAGAACTTAATGGGAGAAATTTTCGTTTTTCCCACCTGTAGTGAAAGACATGCAGCTCGGTTTATTTCTCCTCCCAAGACATTACTACTATACTGTGTGCTTCTTATTACATACATTATATATATATATTGACATTATATATACACAACCCCAGATGAACTGCAGCATTTAACTATCAAGAATTGCAAATCTATATATTATAAGAATAGCTTGACGTTGTAACTGTTAATCGTAATGTGTTCTAAAGACAGCTTCTTTTGGTTTTTACTGTAATAATGTAATGATATTGAACTTTTTACTTGTTGAATATAGGCATCACAGTTGTCATTGTGTTCTCACTGCTTCTTTACCTTTTCAAGAATGAAATCCCGTTCACTTGGGTTTTCCTTCCAAAAGAAAATCCATCGTAAATTTAAAAAAGATACCAGAGGCCTTCAGCATTGCATATAACAACGAATTCCAGCAGCACTCTATTGTTACTTATTTATTACTATTAACACTGGCATTTACTTAGTAAGCTTTTACTGGAAGCCATTTTTTTATTTTATTTGCAAAAACAAAAGATAATCATACAGAAATGATTTTTTTTGGTTTTTTTCTGTGCATTTTTTTGTTTGTTTTTCTCTTTTTATGTGTAGTTTTATGGTGTTTTATATATGTTGGCCAATTTCAGTATCTGGTCATGTATTTAGCCAAGCATTTTTGTTTCTTTTTTTAAATGTGAAATTGATATGTTTTAATGTGTATTATCCTGTGGCAGCCCAAAATTTAATTAACTTTTTTTATGTTGATTTAGTTTTGTGATGCTTTTATGAAAATTTATTGATACGAAAAGCATAAATTATATGCATCGAGTTATGTATAATTGCTTTACATTATTCTTTAGTAATATGTTGTATAAAAATTATTATAAAATATTTACCATGATTAGTATTCATAAAAAAATCTTTAAAAAATTCTGCTTTTAATAAATGAAAGGATTATCATATTAGATGCTAAGAGAGATTAACAGAATTTATTATATAGATAATTTGTAGGTAAGCATTAAAATACTTCTCATTTTTAAAATTATGATTTATATAATGAAATCTAGAGAATTTTTCTTTGAAAGTTGTCTCCGAAATGTAATTTCGTGATCGTAAGGTACAAACACCATAGTACAAAAAAAAAAGAATTAAACTGTTATTTCTTTTGTTGGGTGCTTTTAATTAGAAATATGATTTCTAACTTGGAAAGAATTCATTTCGATTCCATTAACCGAACATATCTACTCAAATTATCACATATAGCATCTATCATTTTTATAATATCTAATATTAAAGAAAGTAGAAATTGCAGTATTTTTTTATTTTTGCAATAATTTATTTTCAATATAAATAAAAAAAAATTAATACCAAAGCCTACTTATACAATTCTAAATGAAAGGTTGTCTTTCTTCAAATAGGATCGATTCATTGCTCTAATAAGTTATGCAAATCCTTAATAGCTGTAAATGCAGTTTAACTTAAATTCTCCTGAAATAAAGTAGTAAGAAATTCTGTAAAAGATCCCAAAAATTAGATTTTTTGAAAAATTTTCTTTAAAATTATTATTGTTTTTTGCATTCTTATTTGTGTTCTGTTTTTTAGTGTGTTTAATTATAGAATCGCAATTTATAAAGATAATGTATGTGTACAAATGTATTAATATGAAGTTCCTTTATAAATTAGGCATATTTAGAATGTTTAGTTTGTTAGAATTTATTTTAATTTAGTGTAGAAAAAAATGTGATCCTAATTTATTTTCTTTAAATGTTTTATTTTTCCTCCTTTTTTTCAAACATTTTAGTTATGTAGGGAAAATAAATTCTGCTATAAATCTCAGATAAAAACTTTCTATATATTCATATCAGTATGCAGATATTGAAAAAATACACCAATTAATTCTATTGTATGCTATATTTTACTATTTAACTTCTTTAAAAGATACTATTATTGATTCTCTATCATAGTTTATTTTCAAAAATCGTATTCATTACCAACATTTTTTTTTTTCATTTTCGTAATATTTTAAACTTATCAAACTTATTTGATAATTTATTCTTTTAAATAATAATTGCTTTATCTTATACCATGTGTCCTGACTTTAATTCAATATCTGCATGCTGCTTTATAAAATTCTAAATTTTCAGAAACACCATTTATCTTGTACATGATATAGTGTAATTTCATTTTATAAAATTACATAGTTTAGTACATATTTCGTATATTCTATGTGGGCTTCCTACTATATGAATATGGATCTAATATTCAAATGAAATATTTCCCTTTGCTGTTGTATCTTTTATAAATCCATGATTCGAACAATATTTATACTATAAAAAATTCTAAAGCAGCATTATCTTTGTAACTATCTTAAATTATTTTTGGAGGTATTGACTATTATTAGTTTTTCCTACTTTTCTGTACATCTCAAAATGAAGAAAAAAATGCATATTTAATGGGCTGTTCCACTGTTTACATTACAGTCATATGCCTTCTCATCTTCTCTAAGTATTTCAAAAAGTTTAATTAGAATGACAAAAGAATGAAGATATTTTAGGAATATTTTTTTGCCATCTGCCACTGTGATTTCATTGGTGATAAATGCTTTATATTTTACATTTAGAAAATTTTTTAGAGTTTGGTTATTTGTTTTCAGTTTTACTCTGTTGTACCAGTGTAAAATATTTTAGCAATACCAGTGCACAAGCTCTAGATTGGTGTATGGATCATTTTCTTATATTTATACAAAATTTCACTTATATGTACAATTTGATATTGCTTTACATACACGTTTAAAATTATTTTCTTTAATGTCTCATACAAACTATCTATGTCATAGGATAAATGTGCTGCTATACTTCTGGATTTTTTTTTAATATTATTCTAAAAGACTTTCTTTTTAAGTTTGCCAGACACTGTGCTGTTCCCACACCTTTTAGCCAGACCTTTGACAGCTTATATTACTATGCACTTGGCCAGAAAAAAATAACCAGTAATGAACATTTAAATAGCCCATAACATTAAACAAAAAAAGTACATCATGTGCATTGGCGACGTTCTATGACAACGATTTGTTCTTAGAATGTGTGCAAAAGGAGTTTCATTTTTGAGCTCTCGTTTTTCTCTTGTTCACTGTTTGTAGCTTTAAAAAAGTTGATCAGAAGTATACTTTCACATCTTCGCAACATGGCAGTACTCTTTCAGAATAATACTGAACTTCTTGGGCTGTCGACGAGAAATTAGAGCAAACGACTGCGAGGAGTTCCATTGACTTTTCCCTGCAGTTACTTGGACTATTTTAAATCTTTCGTATTCGCATTTTTTTTCTCTTTTTGATTAGTTTTTCAATATACTGCTAAAAAAGGTGTTTAAAAATATCAGAATATTTTTTTTTAGAATTGTGATTATGTAACTGATAAGAATTATTATAAACTTTGAAAATACTTATATCTTGATTTATTTTTTAAATTTTAAAAGGGAAAGCTGAAAATCCTTAATATATTTAGTTAATAATATTAATAATTAACAATAATTCATAGTTGTAATTAATAATGATTCAAAATTGAAAAACGTGAATATTAATTCTTGAATTTTAAAAGAAACTGAAATTAGATCTTGTATAATTATTTAAATGTGTTAAGTAATAAATGAATTCAATCTTAAATTTTGAATGATTGAAAGTAAATCTTTGATTCAAAATAAATTTCAGTTCTGCTTTTTTAATTATAAAGCTCTGCATTGAAAATGCCAATGAAACTGTCTCTGTCAAATTAAAAAAAAATGTACACACTATTAGTGTCAACACATTTTCACATCTCTATAGAAAATACTGTCTGGTCAACTTTCGTAGAAAAATATATATATATATTGTGAGTCTGTTTTATTCAGCTCTCATTTTTCAACTTTGCAGCAATAATCTTTGATGGATGATATTTAGATTTGTGACATTAGAATGTATTTAAACTTGCTTTGTGTGCTACAAAGTTTACAAGATTGACAAAAAAAGGTCACTTTGAACGATAAGTGTCGCTTGAAATGTTTTTATCTTATATTGAAAAAGTTTACTAAATGCGTATATATATACATATACATAACTATGTATTTTGTGGTTGGTTATTTTCGAATCATGTCGTGTGTACGTGTTATGGACTTTATTATACATTCGGTCGACCTATTGTTGTTTCGTGTAGCCTTCCAAACCAGATCCTGTTTTTTCGTGAGTCATTGTAGAATGCTAGAGTGGAATTCTGCAATTTCAAATTCTAACTCCCTCCGCGACCCATCCCTCCCTCATGATTCCATTGGCACCCAAACAAACTTCTTGAGGCAATACTTATAAGTAGTCTTCTTTGATCGCAATTTTGCAGCGATATATTATAATAAGACCCCTTTAGTGCTGTTTGCAAGCTAACAAAGGGGTTATACACCTTGTATATGTAACATGTGAACACTTTCAAGTAGTTGTAGTGAAAAAACATGTAGGTGTGTTAGTGTGACGAAATAATGAATAAATACATAAATAAATGTAGCTTTGAAAACGATGCAAAAAAATGGCTTTTTCATAACCAGAGCAATAGGATTCCCCCATTGTTTTTGTCATGTGTACAGTTGTTATTAAAAAGAAAGAAAAAAACCAGAGCTGTTTCACAATTGTTATACATATATATATATTATAAATATAATTATATATATATATATACAACCCCTCTGCTATTTAAGATGAAAACATGTCATGCGTTTCTTGATTGCTTTTCGGCTGTCGCTGTTTGGTTCGTTTCCTTTGATTTCAATAATCCACGTCCCCTCCGAATCGCGGCTTAATCTTTGGAACAACTGCTAAAAAAATAATCATACTTTGAGCAAAGCAGCAAATCGTCACTTAGGATGGCAATTATACATAAAGTGTATAATCCGTTCGGGTGAAAACGGCGGGCAAAACTCTGCGAAGAAATTCATTTCCAGCTTGGTTTTCTGCCAGCCTTGCGCCAATTTGAGCAATACATACATCAAACAAAGCCACGTTTGGGTCATTGCCTTGCAGGAAAGGCTGCTTATGGGCTTTAAAGTGCTATTTTCTTTGCGTGATATATCCATGTATATATATATCTCGTAGCTTTTTTCACTTCGCTTGCCGGTGAGTCCTTCCGAAAAAGAATTGGAATGAGGATGTGTGATCTAATGTGCCCTATAATATTTTTCAATTAAAATTGTACAAAACATTTTTTCTCTGAAAAAAGAAAGAATAATTTTCAAGTAAAATGTCAATTCACAATTTATCAAATCTTAAATTACCGTACCTGAATAATTTATGAAAATCATAATATAGTTTTAAAAAATAAGCAACTAAATGTAAATACTAAGCTGTGAACTTGGAATTTCTGTCTTTCTTCATTAAATTAAATAAAAAAGTCCGAATTAAAATATCTGATGGAATAATTGTATATTTCATGTTTCGTAAGAAAAAATTAAGTTCGCGCCAAATATTTATCGTATAGTAAAATAGCATTAATAATTTCATATTAAAATGCCAAAAATGTTTTGCTCCATTCATAAGATCTGAAATTAGTTTTTTTTATCATGCTGTACATATGGAAAGAAATTCTATTTTAATAATCGTATGCATAGTTCTTTATATCTCTCTTTGTTTATTCTTCATTAAATAATAATTAACCTTTGTTTTTCTTTAAAAACTGCATTAATTCAATTTTATAGATTTATTTCTAAAACAATTTTTAATAATTGGATAACGATTAAAAAGGGAAAAGCAATCTCCCTCAATACGAATAATCTGTGTAATATTACGAATCATATATATCGTTCAGAACTCAATATTATTGCCTTGGAATAATCATATTATTTTCGTGATATTCACTAACTATAAATAATGGAATAAATGCAAATGTAAATGCCAACTTCGAAATCAAGATTTTTGCCTTTTCGATATAAAGTAATATTTTAATTGAAAGTCCGCAACATATATAATTATAAATACATATAAATATTTCAAGGTAATTTTCTTATATTTTAAATTAAAACTTTTATTAAATAATTATTTATGTAATATAAATTTTATTTATGTTTTCGTTGTAAAAATTAAAAAAAAGAAGCTAATCGTGTTTTCTAAATATGAATGTACTGTAAGATATTAAATGAAGTTTATGAGGTTATTAGTCTGAATCCCATGCTTATACTAATTTAAGGTGGACATTTCATGTAGAGATTTAAAAATAAAAACTTTGTTTAGTACAAAGCAATAGCAGTTGCAGTAAATAGCCTACTTATTCTTCATATAAAAGTCCTTTTTAAAACTGTTATTTAATAATATTTGTTTTTTAAAGTAAATATAAGGTATCTATGCATAGTTTGAAATTATTATCTAAATTATTCTTTACTCTAAAAAAAAAGAAGAACATCTTGTTTCAAAATGAAAGCTTGTTGTAATTTATTTTCACTTCCAAACTTGGTTCCTTATAAAAACTATGATCCTTGATTAAATGATTCTGAAGAAGAGAAAAAAAAAATTAAGTGCATACTTGAACTAATTGTCGCTCTTGTTTGGACTCACCCGGCCGAGGCGAATTTAGTGTCGTAACCGCTACCTAAGCAAATTCAGCTGCACCCTTAGAAAAGCGCAATTTTTTAACTCTTACTGCATTACGTAGCAGAGCAACTTTGCATTTGTAAAACACACAAAATGATATTTGTACTGTTGGTACTATCAGTAGCGTTATTCGGAATTTTGAGAAAACTATTATAAACACATACACTATACCATATATATACACGTGTACAATCACTTGTTCATTATGTAATCGATATGTGGAACACTTCGTGTACAGAATGTGTATAATTTTTTTTTCTTTTTGTAATTTATATCGAGTTATTATTATTATTATTTATTTATCTATCCATTGAGATGTTGCTAAGTATTTGAAGTGTTATACCTGCTTTATAGGATTGCGTTTTTCGCTGCCGGCTGTTTCGACAAGCTTTAAATGTTTTTTCGTTGTCGTCGCATACTTTTTTCATAACTATTTGTATTAATTGAACGTTGCTTGTTTGCCGATAACCTCTTCCCTTTTTGATCAAATTGAAAGAAAAAAAAAGCGAATTAGTACAAAACGAAAGAAAATGGAATGAAAAATTGTTTTCATGTATTTGAAAATTCCTCGCTTCGTCATCGCATTTAAATGACCCATTGTAGCATATTACCTCTATTTATTGTGATAAAAATTACCAATTTTTGTCGAAATTAAACCGCTAAGCACATGGCATGAAAGAAAATTTTGGAGGATAGAATTTAGTTCCATATTTTTCTGCATCATTTTTTTCCTGGAAAGGAAACTTTTGGATAAAAAAAAACATGAGTAATAAAAC
The DNA here is from genome assembly GCA_026289955.1 of Argiope argentata. Taxonomy (NCBI): domain Eukaryota; kingdom Metazoa; phylum Arthropoda; class Arachnida; order Araneae; family Araneidae; genus Argiope; species Argiope argentata. Next base: position 4,303,795 of record JAOUZG010052315.1, on the reverse strand, counting down.
TACAATGCTTCCACTATATATGCAATAATTTTATAAAGTTTTCATTACTGTGAGTAATGTGCAGGGGACAGAGTTAGTGCTTTTGTGATCCTATAAGAACCTGCATATTATTTTTAATGAAATGACGCGCCGAATTTGTATTACGTGTGTCAAGATGTACTCAGTAATTAAAAAAAGCGGTTTAAACTGTTTGCTTTTGATAAGGCCATAAGTCAAGGGATAGTTTCGGTGAATGTGTCCGCAATAGAATGCAGGGAAAAAAATGTACAAAATTGTTTGTAAAATAGTGTTCAGAAACGACGTTTCCTTAATATTTTTCAATATTTATTTCCTGTCTTTGAAGCAGTTTTGATTTTTACTAATAGCTTTCTTCTATTATCATCGTTTTATACATTACAACAATTCATTTTAAATTATTCGTGTAGTTTTCAGAAGGAGTCTTTTGTAAAATTTTTACATAGCATTCGTTTTTTAATCCGTGTGTATAGATTTTACACGTGTATTGCAATTCGTTTTTCAATTGGATTTATTATTATTTTTATTATTTACGAAATGTTATCCTTTTGTGATGGGTCTCGAAAAGTATACAATTTTCTAAAATTGCAAAAAAAATTACCGTAAGTAAATTATTTTTTATTTTATTTGTTTAAAATAATATTACATGGTCATAATTTTCAATTTTTTTTGAAAATTAAATAGCGCGGCTGAAATAAAATTTTTTGAAATTAATTAATCATTTATTACATCTGATACGTTTCTGCAAACTTTTTGTGCCATATTTTCACTCAAAAATTAGTAAATTTAACTGTAAATTTCCGAGAATTCTATCGAAAAATACGGAACCCAAATTATTTAACCATTCTAAAAGCTCGCCAATGAATTTCATATATTTCCCTATTAAATTTCAATCATATTTTCTGTTTGGTTTGTTGAATTTCATTCTATCTAATGACTGAAATAATTATCAAGACCTTTTAAGATTTGTAAAAAATATAATAAGACGGTCAAATATATCTAAAATCAACCTCTAATATTTCATACATTTGCACATAAAGTGTATGATAACTTTTCTTTTAAATTCTATTTAACACGCATTAAAAATTTGTTCAGGAAAAACGTATTATGAAAGGTTTTTTTTTTCAAAACTTGCTCTGTGTTTTTCAAAACTTATGGCTTTAGCAAAAAAATGAATGAGCTGTTTTCTCGATGTTTCAAAAACAAACGGCTTGAAAAAAAGGGACATGATTGCGCGATGTCTTTTTTAGCTTACAAACTGTAATAAATGATTCTGTCTTTTCATTCAGAGAAATTACAAGAAATGGTTTACTGTAGCAACGCAAAGCGCTTTTACTTTGCAATTTGTGGCTGTTGTGCTTTCAACCTGCACAACCTTTGTATCATTACAGCGCATGTTGTATTTTGAACTTGTATGCTTTTTTAATTCTTTTTCGCTGTATAAAGTGGCTGCAAAAATTGTTGTGATGTGTAAAATAAAATATTAACAGATAAAAGTGTTGTTTTTAAAAAATTAATTATGATGAATAATTTAAAAATGTGTTGAAAAGCGGAGAATATGTAGCTCCTACAATCCCAGTGTTGATAAATGTGACGTCTTTGTTCTATGTCAATAAAAATGTGTTCCGTTTTCCTGCTGATTTGTGGGAAAAATAAACTATGTAAAATCTGATTGCTGTCCGTGTCGTTTCTTTCATGCTACAACATTCTCACTGAAATTCATTTGACTCTTCTTTTTGTTCATGCTTTGTGTCTACAAAGATGTCTATAAAATACAAGTATGTCATATACATATATTTCAGAAATTTTTTACAAGAAACGTTAGTTTCATGCTCACATTTTACAAAATTATTATATAGAAAGGTTAAATAACTATGAACCTCTTAATTATTTTTAGACTTTTACTTTTATCGTAATAGATTCATAGTTTATAATTAGCATTTCATTTTGAAACTACAATATGAATACCAAACCTGCAATTTTTCGATGCACAGATTTACCCTTTATCACAGATCGTTTAATCCAATATGAAGAAGAAATTGTTATCTACACGTTATACGTTTTTATTTTTTAGAAATAAAAGAAAAGCTCTTTTTTTTTAAAAAAAATTAGCATCATTATGAATTTTCTCTGTTAGATGGCAAATATTTATAGAAAATATAAAATTTTAGTTCATTGTTTTTCGCATAAATTTTATTAAAAGGGCATTAGAAAAATTTAATTTTATCCGAGACTATTATTTTGCTATTTTAGAAAAATCCATTCAATATCCTTTCTCTTTTGCAAAATTATATATAAAACACAAAAAATGCGATTTTTTGACATTTACTTGAACTATTATACCAGAAAAATAAATATTTGACAATCTTATTTTACTTCAATAGTATTATATTTAAAAATCTTATAATTGTTTTTTTTTTCATAAATTTATCAAACAATTAATGAACAAACGCATATAAAAAATAATAAAGAAACTTAAAAATTTGAATGAATAATTATGCATTATATGACACATTAAAAATTTAAAATTAATACTTGTATAAATATAATACAAAAATTGAGGAAAAGCATTCTTTAAAAAGTTTAAATTGTTCGCTTTTACTCACTTTCTCAATATTAATATTTCTCACATTTTTAAATGTTCAGAGATTTAAATGTAGTTCTTGCATTCAAAAACAGCTATTGCATTTGTTTATCATGACACTGAGATTACACTTATTTCAAAGCTCAAATTTAATGCTTTCGAAGTTCTAGAAAATGATCAAGTTTTCGATATACAAAGTATTAAGTGAACTGTAGGATATTTTCATAATGGATAACTTAATCTTCGACTAGGCACTGTAGTAAGCTTTGCGTCTCTGTCTTCTTATAAAATTGCATCAGTAGAATTACACATTCTAAAAATGTCAGTCTTACTAAATGGTAATTTATATTTTCATTCTTCAAAAAAGGAGAATTAAATCCCTTTGCAAGAATTGGACATAAACTTCTTAGGGTGTAAAATATGCTGCTAATTTTGTTTCGTTAATTGTAAATGGAAAACATCAATAGTCATGTCGTTTGTTGAAACTTCATATTAATTTATTCAATTTGGTTTTAAGAAAAAAACCTCTTCATTTGACTTTTACGTGTTTCTACAAAGATACCATTTCATAAAATGTGATAAAATCGTTTTATATTAATAAATGTGAACTGGGAATTGTAAGCACCCCAAAATGATTTGGAAATCCAGATTTTGAAATTGCGAAAGGTGATTATAAATTAAATAAGAAATATAATATAAATTATAAATTAAATAAGACACTTCTTCCATTAAAGGTATGCGAAACCCAAAAATTATGATCAAAGCAGGAAAACGACTGAGACATCAAATTAACAAAATATATCTTTTTTCACTTTTTTAAAACCACTTACTCTCATATGGCACTTTTGAATGTTTAATTTATCCTGTTCGTACGTTTAGACGTGATTTATTGAAAAATTATTTCTTTTTCGGACCTGGTGACTTCTTATTTCTAATTTTGAAAGTTCACAATATATTCTTTTCTGCAAAAAATTAAAATAAAATAGATTAAGATCCTGACTTCCCATACACTAGGGAAAATATTCGATGAAATAGTAATTTTGCAAATACATATTAATTCGTATCAAAAAAACAATTACATGTTTCTCAAGGAAAAAAATGTAACAAATACTTGATTTTTGATCCGGAATAATGAAGTGTGATTTTATTCCGTTCTTATTATGTATCTCATCTGATTTTAATTAACCAGACTTTTTGGACATCACCAGTCTTTCTTTTTACATCAAGCTATATAGAAAAATTAGCAATCTAAAATTATTATCATATTAAAAACAACACACAGTATTTGAAAATATATTAAATACAATAATATGTAATATACTGAAAAGTCTACTGTTGGCATTAGTATAAGAACTTTTTAAATATTAATTTTAATAATCCTTAATTTTACTATTTTGTTGCAAAGGATTATATACAGGAAAAAGATTGCTATTAAATTTTGTTTAAATACACATAGCAGGATTTGTGTTTAATTAATTTTAAACTGCACAAAATTAAAATTGGTATCTATTTTCTCAGTGTTTATTTGGTACTCTTAAAACAGGATGTCAATGTAGGGAAAGATGAGGAAAAAGGTCAGAGTTTGACCAACTGCAGTTTAGGGCTAATCGTCACGAAAAGGATGCTAGTTCGGGGAATTGCTTAGTAATATGGATGGATAATGTTAAAGACAGCAGTCGGCCGCAACTACTTCTGTCAATATTGCTTCGTGTTTTCTGTCAATACTGCTTCAGTGGTTTCGAAGTGTTCGGCTGTATACAATAAAGAAGGATAAACTTCATTATTTGGTATTCTTGTGATTAAAATAATGTAACTTAAAAAAAAAAAATCTGGGTACTTACGTAGACCGTCTTCGCCAACGGTCGCCAATGGTTTAATACCTCATTAGCGACGGATTTAAATTTGGCGATAAAGATCAACGTATTATACCATAGCTGGATTGCCATAATTGGCGATTTAGCAACTCATTGGTGACGAAGTCAAATTTGGCGATAAAGTTCGACGGTTTAATACGTAAGTACCAAAATATGAGTGTCTCATATGCTCTGTAAAAATGTAAAGAAATTCTTTGTCGCTCAATTACAGGTTTATCACAAAATAAACTAAAATTGTCGGGAAATATTCAAATATTTGAAAATTTTTGATTATGAATTTTATAAAATTTCTATAATATAAAGCAATATACATAACATTTTCTTCTCTCTTTAAACAAATTTATTTTGAAATTTAAAATTAAATCAATATTTTTATGAAAAATGATCTTACTTGTATACCTTATAATTTTATTTTAATAAACAATGAACGAGATATATGACATTAAAATTTTATATCAATATGCTGTTCAGATAACAAAATACAAAAGAAACAAACACGTATAGCATGAACAACGTAAGAGTCCACAATATTGGAAAATTAATCATCTTTCAGGGTTTGTAACACTGACAGGCGATTTATGAATGAAACCAGTTTGTGCTCCTGTGGTACATTTTTAATTCAAATCTTGAATTTAACCCAATTTGTTAAAACGATTTCTTCTCCCAACCTAAAAAGAATGCTATTTCGTAGTAATGGGCAAGACAACATGCAAGCATTTGTTATATTTCAGTTTCAATTACATTTGTCACGTGATTGTTGACTTCATACAAATTAATTCTTCCAAACCTTGATAGATAATTAATTCTTTTTTCAAGATAATCTAAAATTGCCTTTCTCTGAAAAACATTTAGAGAAAAAAATTAATGGAAAATAAAATTCTATACATCATATAAATATATATAAAAATGAATACGTAAATTTAAAGTACAAAACAAAAATGAAAAACATTTTTCGTCAAAGAATTCATATGTATGCAAAGGTTGTCTTCTTCTCGCATGAAGCTTGATATATTGAAAAATATCATGTAGAAATTATTTATATTTTTATCAACCTTGCTAACCTGTTGACAGGATTAATTTAACGTCTCTTCTGTGTCAAAATGTCGTATGTCATAGTCGCAACAACATTTTATATATTCAACTTCAAACCCTTTTATAGAGAAGTTGTGCATTTAATAAATTATTGATTAGATAAGCAAGTTATAAAAATAATTGCATGTTTCAAAAAATGCAATTTGTCGCCAACAGCTCCAGTTATTACATCAGAATTTAGTATATTTGTTAGTTAGTTGTGATTTTTGACGTACGACATTTGGGTATAACAGCCACTATATGACAAAACAAATGATATGTTGCTAAAAATTCATTGAGAAGAATGATTTAAAAAAAATCAGGGAATGAGAAGTACGATTAAAACTAGCATTAAACACTAAAAAAACTGATACTGCTGGTATATATGACTGCTATACTCATGGCCCAGTAGTTAATTTCTCAACTGTTAAAGACACACGTACATTTCTTGTTGGAATAATTTCTTAAATAAAATAAAGGATTATGCTATTAAAATCAAATGAAATTAATATAAATAACTGTTGATTGGTTTAAAATAATGATATCTAAAGCATCAAAACTCGATTTTTTTACTATAGTGATAAATTACAGTGCATTAATTCACTCAAACGTTATAAAATGTAATTCTTTGCTACATTTAAAGCGTTATGAAGCTGTTACTTATCTTTATTTAGAAATTAACTGCTAGGCTACGATGAAAATAAAAAATCTATACATGAAAAACACATGATTTCATCATCTTAAAAAAATAAATATATACACTATACCATTAATAAGATTGTTTTTGTAATACTTAAACGACGGTAGCATTTTGTGTCACTGAATTGCTTTCATTTTGTTGATCGTTTTCCAGTGGTGGCAAAATTTCGAGATAGATGTGCCGTTTCTTCACTGGTGGTGGCTTCTTTTTTATTTTATTTGGTATTGAAAGTTTGATGTTGGGATCCGAGTTCGATCTCCTCACGTAGAACATGGGTTTTGTGATGTTAGGGTCGAAGAGGTTCGCTTTCTTCAACAACTCGAGCGTCAACTGGGAGGGCGCGTTTGCCTCACTTGGCTCGGTGATGTTTCGGCATCTGGGACCTGGAGGATTCGCCAAGGCCGCTGATGAGAATGGCTGGCGATTCTGCAGAGTGGTCCATTTCTGATGGCTGTCTATATCCCTGGCTTGTCGCTGCAGTTTCGGACGGCCAGGACGGGGGTGCGTGTCCGGGGTTATGTAAATGGGTGAGCTGGGCCGATCGTTGCTATTTTCTGAAATATAATGGAGTGATTATGTTCCAGAAAGGATGAATAAGTTAAATTAATTCATTGATGAGAATTTTAGCATAAAATCAAACCATGATCATCCTGCATCAATCATATGGGGAAAATTAAACAATATTTTTAATGGAAAAATTTAGAAGATATATATAAAATGTATTTTAAAATGGTTAAACATTATTAGAGCCTACGTGAGAAGAAAAATTATCTAGAAACGTAGGAAGTAAGAAATAAAATACTATTCCAAAGTGCATTCAAAGAATAAATGTTATCAAATTCAAAGATTAAAAAAAAGCAAAAGTTCTATATTTGCTCTTGTTTTGTGTAACATGTATATGATCATCCCATGATGACTGTATACTTGATTTTATGATTTCCACATACACTCTAATTAATGATAACGCTCTGAATATTTTTGTCAGATTTATGTTACTGTATTAGAAAACAAAGAGTAAATTATTTATTTTATTCTTTCGAAAGAACAGCTTGAATGTAGCGTTAATAAAAATAAGCCTAAATTATATTTGATGAGTTAATATACGTTGGAATCCAATGAATAACGTTGCTAAAAATAAAGAAAATCCTACTCATAAATGAGTAATTCTTATTAAACTACACGACCATTTAAGAAAAAAGAATTTCTTTTTCACAAAAATGCACTTTCATGCAGTGGTTAAAAACATTAAGGCTGAAGCATAGGGGTTATAAATAATAAAGTTGTTAGAATACACCATGTTAACAAAACAGTGCATATATGCCACTTTTTGAAATCAAATACGAGAAAAATAATATAGCAACTCCGTTGCTCTTGCTAAGTAACTAATGACAACTGGACAAAAAACATAATCCTAGAGCTTCATTTACTTTTGCTAGTCTACCAATCTTTAAATTTAATATTTTTTAAGAATTTCTATTTTCTTCTCAAGTTTCAAACTGACTTTGGGAGCATGGTTAATAATGCATTAGGTAATATAATAATTGAAAAGAATAATTATCTGGACAAGATTAAAATAGTACGAACTAAGTTAACTTTAAAATTTTGATCTCCCAAATTAGCAAAAAATTTCAAATCAAACAGTACTTTTTTATTTCCTTTATTTAACTTATCAAGTTTAGTTTCTATTACCTTCTTTCTTTTCTCATGCTAAAATGGAGTTAAAGGATAGCCATTTTTATATTCTTGCCAAAGTAAAGCGTGAATTACAGAACTGTGGGACTCAGAAAATTTTTGCCGGGAATATCAGGAAAAACAAAACATTAAAAGGGATTATTGTTTCAAAGGAGATAATAACCAATAAAAGTACCTAACATATATTTTAAAAATTATTGAAATGTTTCTTTAAAATATATAATATTTTTATAAATATTGTTATAAAATGTCTATAATGAATAAAATCAAATGTTATAATAGTGATAAAGAAACCTTCTGCGTCTTGTTTCAATTCTTCGGGCTTGTTTGGTTGTTCCTCGACAGCGTGGGAAGCTTCAGACTTGAGCGATCCCGTCGAGTTCAATTGAGGTCGAAATTTCGGTTTTGGTGGAGGGATAGGTTTCTCTCGCTTTTCTGGTTTCTTTTGCTCCGTATTAGTCTCTAACGTTGGTACATTCTGATCTTTGGCTATTTGGCTCGTTTTCGGACGTTCTTGGGTATATAAAGGTCTCTTGGGAGGCACTGGTGGTGGCCTTTTTGGACAAATAGGTGGCGCCAAGTCTACAGCAGCCTGCATGATAAATATATGAAGTGAAGATATTGTCATTAATATGAACTATAAATATTGCTTAAATTATTTCAAAAGGAATTCCGCTAAAAGGATGAATTTTCAAATCACGATTGCCTGCCATAGAAATTAATTTTTAAAAAAACTTTCCGATTTAGTGAATCGTTCCGTTCAAGTATTACTTTCAATGCTAAATCTAAATTAGAATGGTCTTTTCCTTTCTGATCTGATCGTTTATCAGTTCATTCTTTAGGAAGCTGAATTTATTTATATATTAACCTACTGCAAGTTTTCAAGATATTTCGTATTTTTAAGTGCTCTTTTCTCAAATTCCAAGATTTGGAAGAATTATCGCATGGAAAATCTCATGAAAAAAGTGCTCTCTCTCATGCGTTCTGCAGTTTTTCTAGCTAGAGAATGACAGGTTCTTTTTTATTTGCACGAACCTAAAATATTATTAATTGGATTAAAATACGGTTTATTTTTGGTTCAGAAACTGAGTAATATATTTCTTAAGCTACCTGCAAGAATTTGGACAAATCCTCTAAACTAGAAAGTTTTTATTTTATATTTACATTTAGCACCAACCCCAACCTATACTTTTTGTTATTTATGGGAAAAAAATTATGAGATTTAATTGATATTTTGTTTTTATGGATGCCTTATCAATTTATTTCATACACATAATCTAAAACATAACTATTTTATCTCGTTTTCCAAAATATTTACTCCGAATGTAGTCACATATCTTACATTTTTATATTTATTCTTCTTGCTTTATATATATATAT
>JAOUZG010052315.1:4278885-4294079 GCA_026289955.1 Argiope argentata | reverse complement strand
ATCCAAACACCAAAATTGCATGCTACGCTGACGATATCGCAGTTTGGGACTCGCACAATGATATTGCTGTTTCAGAGAAGGCTCTAAACACTACTCTGAAGGGTATTGCCGAATGGGCAGACAACCTCAAACTTACCATCAACGTTGATAAGACAAATTATTGCGTTTTTTCTACCGATAGACGACGCCGAGCTACTTTTAACGCAAACATCAAAATTAATGATTTTCGGATCAACAAGGTTGACCTGCCAACCTATCTGGGAGTAATCCTAGATCCTGAACTAAGATTCACAAAGCATATTGAACAAACTGGTAATAGAGCTCTGAGAAAACTAAATATTCTGAGAAAACTCTGCTGAACAGCATGGGGCTCAAGATCTCAAACTCTAAAAAGGACTTATTGCACAGTTATTAGACCAGTCCTTGAATATGCTGCCCCCATTTGGGCTCCAGCCTCTTCTTCTATAAAGGAGAAAATAGATAGAGTCCAATATAGAGCTTCAAAAATCATTATAGGTGCGGTTTCCTCAACTAATAACGAAAAGGCCGAGCGAGAATGTGGACTACCTCCCCTTGAGAGCAGGCGTAAACTTGCCACCATCAAGTTCACAAACAAACTGCGTTGTAATAATGCAGATCATATATCTACAAGAGTATTCAATAATTGGAAGAAATCAACAAGGCTTAAACGTTCCTCAACTCTCCAGTTAGATTCAGACACTAGAAAACAAGTCAATTTGGAACACTCCTCTTTAGATTTCCTTCAGGAGCCCATCTTTCCAAGGAAACCACCAGATAATACCATGTTTGGTTTGGAATTATTACAGACTTGCTCTAAAAAAGAAGATTCCAGTGTTCTCAATCAGAAAGGACTTGAAACAATCGAGAAGTTCTCTCATAAAAACTTCGCTGTCGCCTATACTGATGGCTCATCAGACAAGTCTCTGAACAGTGGAGGTGCAGGAGTGTTCATCTGCTATCCAGATGGTAGATATCGCAAGCATAAATTTAACACTGGCAAAATCGCCTCCAACTTCACTAGTGAAGTCTTGGCGATCAGAGAAGCTCTCACCTTATATTTAAATGATCAACAGGCTTTTGATTCGACAGAAGGTCTAACAATCTTTTCTGATTCTAAATCAGCCTTAGAGGCTATCAGAAATGGAGGGACTAACATCACCTCTGATGTCATTGACCGCCTAGAACAGTTGAACAGCAAGGGAAAATCCTGTGTTCTGCATTGGATCCCTGCACACGTCAATATTGAAGGAAATGAGTGTGCAGACTCTTTGGCCAAGGAGGCTAGAGATCTCGCTCATGAGTGCACCACCATCACACTCGCTGACGCTAACGCAGTGGCGAGACACAGAATCATGACTCATACGTTTAAAAAACCCCTGATTACCGAATATGATAGCCCCAGAGATATTACATCTACAATAGCAAGGCTTAGAACCGACCACTATAGAGGCATGAAAATCCATCCAGACAAAACAAGATCATATGTCCTTTGTAAACATTGCCCTGATGTCCAGCTCACTCCTGGTCACATCCTGGAATGCCCAGCGGTGACCACTAGTATTTTGAAGTTGGGAATGGTTCCGATGAGGAGCGCTTTCCAGGAGATTCTGTACAGTCCTGCTGCACCGCTGCTCGCAGCGGCTGTGATCAGGACTTTCGGTATAATTTGATGTCACTGCAGATCCATGAATACGAGAACAACAATGTAATGGCTTTTTATTTGAAGGAAAATAGGCGCAAACGATTGGCTACCATGCTTCTGAGTTTCAGACGAATGTCGCGACAGCCAATCAAATCTCAATCTAAATTATTAATGAGAAGTTGGTTTTTCATTTTTGCATGAAGTTTGCTCAGAATACTAACAAACATACATTTTAAAATTTTTGATACAGTTTATACCATAAAAATATCGATGGGTGGTGAAGTTAATGTTATAAAGGGAAATTTTTACCTAAAAAAGTAAAGGACAATCACATTATGTTACTTCTTCTTTAGAGATGGTTTATTATTTTACAACTACATTAGAGAATTTTTAGTGAAGGACTTTTGGAAATTTTGATGAGGTTACGGCAATCATTAGAATAATTATTTCTATAACGTTTTGAGGGGGAACTGATAAAATATTTTGTTTATTTCAAAACTTTGATTATAGAACAAAGTTTGTTTATTTCAAAACTTTGTTCTATAATCTTTTACATGTATTAATTTTGTTTCATCAGGTGTAATGTATGAACTATGGTTGCCACAAATTAAATAATCTATGTGTTTAACTTACATGGTGTATAAGTTATGTCATACCATCTTGGAATCGGCTCTCGGAAACAAGAGGAGGAAATACTGTCTGTACCTACAGTTCGATGCAGTGTATAAAATGTGCTTGGTACTGAATTTCAAGCCAAATATTGGACGCATATATATACAATTTGCAAACCAAAACTTGTCTTCAGATCCGGCAATAAAGAAATGTTTAACGAATAGAGGAATGGCATTTTGGTATTTGGGGCACCAGAGCCATATTTGGCTGAACTGTGTCATGCATACGGTTAAAAGTTAAAATCAAGTTCATCAAACGGTCCACAACAGTTTCTAAAACGTGCTAAAAACATTGTAAAATTGGAAAGTTGTCTTAAAAAACAAGTTGCATTGCACGCAAAGAAAGGGATTTATCAAATATATGGGAAAACCCATAGCTTTTAAGAAATTAGAAAAACTTGGATGACATATTTCATACATCAAATCACGCAAGGTTGCAAATGAGGAATTGAAAAAGTTATGACCATGGGAATTTTAAAAAAAGGACATTCGACTAAAATAAGTTTGACTGTAAAATTAGCTTGACAAATAGGAGATACGGCGCTTTTTCTCAAAAAATTAGGTGTTTATGTGAGAAACGTGTATTAATTATACGGAGGAATTTGAAGTCTATGTCTCGTATAGGTAGGCCACAATCCAATGGAAGGTCTGATTGAATATAATTTATTATGGATCAAAAAATCCCAGTTTCCCATAACGGATAGAGAGATTAGCTTAGATTTTCGAAGTTCACCCAAAACATAGTTGCAGTTCATCATAGCTGTAATATTTTGTATAAACGATTGACAGTGGACTGATAAAGAGTTCGTAATAGAATCCCTTTTTTTTGAATCCTTGTAGAACGATTTTGTTTTAAAGTAGATTCGTCTATCTTTATTTTAAAAATTTCCCTTAATTATATAACAGATATTATGATGAGTATGACTATCTAAAATAAAAAAAAAAGTATCATTGTAAAATAAGCTTAGAGTAATTTTTAAAAAAATATTAAAATTAGGGGAAAAAAGCTGTACGGAAATAAAATTAACAAAAAAATATTTAAAAGCTTGATTTTTGAGTTCTGAAATCAGTGCAAAAATTGGTTTTGCTTTATCATATCTTTTGAAATTAACGACTGAAAACGCTGAAATTTCTAATGATTTTTAATATGTTTAAAATTCTGAAAATTTCTTGCTTAATGAGCATCAACTAACAACGTGCAAAATGTTGCAGTTAAAAATCCATCGTTCTGTCCTATAGTGTGTTTCAAACGATTTTTTTTATCATTGATGTTGCATAATTCACGTCACAAGTTATGGGCGATATGTTATCTTATAAGCCTTTTTATTGAAAATTCTCTGTATTTGAACGATAAATCGCATTTTTTTCATAACACACATAAAAATGAAGCAATTGATTCCTTGGACAGATTATTCATTTATTCAATTTGAAATTTTTAGTACCTGTCACAAGAAGAAGAATTTTTCTGTCCTTGGGTAATGTTATGACATATTGTTGCAGAAATGAGTAAAAAAACTATACTAGCTGACCAATGGTGTAAATAAAATGGTAGTTCAAAAAAAAGGTATTGACTAATTTGATAGAGCTAATTTTAATCATACGGATAAATGCTATTGATGAAAGTGTAATAATATATATAATCATTTTTATTTCCATCAAACTTAAAAATGATTGCTTTGTCTTCAGTTTTGGTTAAGATCGATGCAAGTTTAATTTATCATGATCATATATGCAGGGATAGAGTGTAGGACGTTTTGTAGAAAGACTTCGTCCAACTTTTAATAAATGTCTACTATTTCGGTGTAAGGCGCGACATAATTCTACAAATGTTTTTCCTGATCTAGGAAAGTCAGAGCTATGGATATTTAAACATAGATACCCTCTTTCAATTACTCATTAATATTTTTTGGATGAAGGGCAAGGCGTTATATTCTATAATAAAATAACCCTTAATTTGATGACGTTTGTTGTTATATCATGTGAATTTTGCGCATTTTTTTATGCACGATTGGCCTTGACGATTATATTTATACACCTTGTCTGAGAATCACACATATTAAGTTTATATAAAACAAACAGTTTTAAAATATTTCAAAATATATAAAAGGTTAATTCAAAAGATATGGCTAGGTTCTTAGGGAAATTTATAGTAGTCTCAAAATGTTTTCTTTATTACAAAAAATAATTGTCAAAAAATATTATAATTTGATACATAACTTTTTCAATATATTGCAAAGGCGTTTATATGATATTTTAATTGAAGTACTAATAATTATAAATATCGATATGAACACTCTTGGAAGCTCTAAAAATTTCAAAGCCGTATCCTATCCACCATATATTGCCCAGAATTTTGACTATCATATTAGCCACATTATTTGTAATTCTAATTTTGAGTATATCAGTATCTTCAACACAAAGGACAAAGTGTCTGCAAACACTTTGTCCTTTAAGTAACCCCGAAATTTACACTGAATAGTAATGGCCTTGAAATCTCTGGACAAAAGAGCACTTTGTTGACAGAACTTAGATAAAAATTGAATATAAAAACCATTATTTCTGCATTAAATCCACAATTGGACAAAAAATATTTTTTAACAATAAAAAAAACTAATGAAAATTTATTATTATTTATTCAATTGATCTTACATAATAATTTTTTTATGATCAGGGGAAAATTTACTTCCACTCTATACTTTGTAATAACATTTCAAAGGAATCTTTATAAAACTACTTACTGGAGGTACTGGAATAAGAAAGCTTGCTGAAACGCTTTTGAGCAGCAGTTGCTTCTTCAGAATTCTTCGTTCTGTTTTTTTCAGCCTCGAAATCAAACTGCAGAGAAAAAAAAGAATCTTAAATTGGCAAACATAAAAAGGAAAATTTTTTGGCTAAATGTCTTTTAAATTTCTAAATTGTAGGTTTATTCAAAATTACAAGAATGTTTCGTTAGCAAATAATGACTTAAGAATTCGACCTATTTCACAAATATTTTTTTCTTAAAAAAGCAAATATACATTGTTTATGTAAAATATACAAAATTTTGGAAATAAACAATTTTTTAAAATTGTTTTCATTAGTTAAATAATTAATTTCCAAAAAAAGAAGTCAAAATAATTTTTTTTAAATATATCTTTAGTCATTTTTTTTTCTTATTATCTGGTTTTGTTAATTGGAATTCAGTTGATTAAACAAATATTGTTCGCCGAAATATTTTTTGCTTGTTCAATAAAAACATCATTCTTGATTTATAAGAAAATAATTATATTGTTAATTGTTATGAATAGCTTCACTAAAATATTTTAGGCTTCATAGTATTTTTGAACGAAATTTAAAGTAACTCCCTTCAATAATTTAAATTTTAACAGAGAACAAAATAAATTAGCTTTACAGATTAGGGGTGTAATGTAGCAGGCCTCCACGTAGTGCACCCTGGTTAACACTAAATCTTCTACGGCTTTGCCTCCTTCCTTGTGTCTTTGATATATTGAAAGGTTGGAGATCTAATGTCGTTATAATTAATATTCATGGCACTTGTAATTAATAAATAAACATTACTGTTTCATTTATATACATTCATAATTCTAAATTCGTTTATATTTTTATTATTTATTTATCTTATATAATTCATCTTTTTCATCTAAAATTTTACTAATAGTTCTATATTACATCTATCTTCTTAATTTTTTTTCATTTTGCTATTTTTTATGCTTTATTCTCTTTTTATTCATTGCATTCACATTCTGTTTTTTTATAACTTTGGGACTATTGGAAACAAAGGTCCAATATGATCTGAAACGATTTTTAGTAGCTGCCCAATCTGTCTTGTTTGAGCGGGCCACTTCTCCATTTTTTTCTTCTCTTACGAATTAGCTTGCACTATCTCTTTGGACTGGTTGTGTTTCTTCATCAAGAATTACCTTATTTTCAACAGAAATCTTTTTCTTTTGTTTTCCCAGGATCTTCATAAATCCGGGTAGAGCAAAGGAGGTTTGCTTGGGCAACTTGGGGTGAGGAGGAACGAAACTGTGTGGGCAGTTCCCCATGTGCCTGTAGTGCCATTCCTGAAATTGATGCTCCACTTGGGACATGGTCTGCTCTCCTCTCTTGAAGGCATACATGAGGTCCAGGAGCTCCTGTTGGCTCCTGCTTAGGCAGCATTGCGTCAAAATTGATGCTTCGTTTACTGAGTTGTCCCTTCCTAAAAAATAAAATTAATAGTGGTTTATATGAATAAATTTTATAGTTTTATTTACTAAATAAAATACATTTTAATGATATTTTATTTTGAATATTGAAACAGCATACGCGTGTTCACAAACAAAAATCAACATTCAATTAGAAAATTTTTAAAATATCTTTTCGTTTGCAGTACTAAAGCGACTCATTCGATGGAACAATAAAAATGAATAGAAATACAATTTAACATGCATGAGCACGTGGTGCTTGGCCGTTCAAGAAATGATGATCTGACATGATACATTGAAACATGCGTAGCAGATTTCATTTCAATCTTTTTTCTTTCTTTTTTTTTTGCTACATTTTAGTGTGCATAGAATATATTATTAAATATGATGAATGAGAAACTTTATAAAAATAGTAATTAAAAAAACTTTATAAAAATAGTACTGAGTATAGTAATTTTTTAAGCAGTACATTTATTGAGCCAAAACATAAAGAAGGAAGTAATTGCGTCTTTTAAAGCATTTTTTTCTGCTTAAAAGTATATTCCTATTTTTCTTAAATAACAGTGTTAGAGTATCAAGAGTTTGAACAGTATCACGTATTGTTAAATAGATATATCATATCTTAATCATATAGAAGTTGTTTATAATTATTATTTTATAATCTTTTATTTAAATTATAAACTTATTTATTTTTATTTTATGATTCTATTTATATTTATTTTATTTTATTATGATTATCTTCTGTTTATTATTTTGCATTCTACATTATTTTACTTCTCTAAATTTTAATCCATTTTGTCCAAATTCTGTTATAATTTTTGGATTTCATACTTTCTAAATCCTTATTTTTTACAAATAAACTTTGTTATATTATTTATTCATGAAATAATAAGTTATAAGTTGAATAAATCTGAAAGTCCTTTCCTGCAGTATCTCCCTGACTTTCTTTGTCTTGGCGGACTTTCAACCGATTCTTGTAAATGGCGGGAAGTCCACTATGGACTAGTAGACGGTTGCTGTTGTTTTTTGATTGTTTGTTTTGAATACGCCTATTTGCAAAGATTTAGAAATAAATGAATGGATTATAATTAGAAGGGATTCTTTATATTATTTTATACAATCCACCAGGAGATACCTCTAAATGAGGATGAGATGCTGTCAGAATGGTGGTTAGAATTAGACATCCTTGGAGAGTACATTAATAGGAGGAGGTTAGATTTCTCTCCTCGATGACGGAACGTACTTCCTACTAGGAGGGTTCTGCCGTGGCCAGTGATGGCCATTAGGACTCAACCATAATTCCAGTCAGTGTTTCTGTTGCGGCTGTCCGGTCATTCAGTTTTAAGGTTTTAAATCCGTGTGCCTTTGTAGCGAGTCAGAGAATCTAGATATGACTTATTATTTTATACATAAAGACATTGTACCATCTCTGTATTTCAAAACCCTTTTAAGTATTCATCAAAAAAAATGAAACATTCATTATAAGGCTTGTCTTCATTTCTATATACAAATGATTAGAAACTTCAATCTGATTATCTCCTATTTGAATTCATGGTATAGTTAAAAAATATTCTATCTTGTATTTTTTAATCAAACTAAAATATATGGAATCTTAGTTTTAATTAATAATTTGTATATAATGAAATTCCCTATTTGTGAAAATTTTTCAAAGAAAAAATTGTATGTTTTGTTAAATTTTTTTGACACTTACGAAGTTCTAGCAAGGACATGTAAAAGTTGTTGGTGAAACAATCATAATTCTCGTTACAATGATCACAGATGCATGCATTTTGTTGATTCTCATCAGGTTGCGGAATTTCAGATTCTAAAGAATAAGAAGGAAACAAGTCTGTTCAATGGATAATAATAATGAAAAAACATCAGTAATATTTTTAACAAAAATTTAATTTAGATAGAAGTATTTTGTACCTTACACTTTTTTCTTTCAATCACTACGTTGAAAGCTCCAAAATATAGTTTTTCATTAAGACTTTAAGACTTCTTATTTCATTTTCACCTTAAGACTTTCTTATGTTATAATAAAAGTTTTGCATCTTTGATTATGAAATCAGGTTTGTATGTATAGGAAAGAAAGCTAATGGTAGGCATAGTCAGTCTGTAAGTGTATATAATTATATTTAAAACAAGTGATTTTTCCAAAAAGTAATTTTTAATTTTTACAAAATTTATACTACTGCTAAATTAATTTTCTGATTGATAATGCTAAACGAAAGTTCTAAATATAACTTAAAGAAAATATATCCCATCTTCAATTGTTACAAAGCAAATTAACAAATACTGCAAATTTCTATCTATTCTCGTGATGTATATAAAAAATTCTGTTTTCAGAATAAGCTTACTTATTGGAATTTCAAATTTATAAACATTTTTAAATGAAATAATTATGTTAGAACTAAATTCCACTTTGTTTCATTATTAATAAACGGGGAATTTATTTTCTTGGAAGCAGTTTAATTTTTTAAAAGAGTATTTTTCATACAAAGATATTATATATATATATATATAATTTAGAAAGCAAAAATATGATTAAAAAATTATAAAATGAAGTTTATAGTGATCAGTATATTAGTATTGAATATTAAAACTTTACCTGAAGAATCCAATAAATCATCTGGAAGTTCATATGATTGACTTAAATTTGATGGCAATGAGAACGATCGCCGCAAACTTGCATGAGATGTATTTTCTGAAAGAAAAGCAATTGCAATATTTATACTGCAAATAGTTGTTTAAATGTGATGAAATATTTTTCATTTTAATCTGATTCATTTTGAAACTTCTTAGATTTAATTAATGAAAAACAGATAATAAATTTCTTTAATATATTCAATTACTGTACTTTTAAACAATGATAGTATAAAATGGTTTTTTTGTATAATTTGAATAAAAAGTTATCTTTCTCTGTTTTATATGAAACTTTTACCATCGAGATCAGGCTGTCACTTCTGATAAATAGTAGATGTTTTTTTAATCAAGATTTCAATTTCAGAACACAAGCACGTAAAATATTTTTATTCTATTACAAAAATAGTTTTCGTGTCATATGTTTGCCCGACTGCCAGGTGCCTTGAACAGAATTATAAATATTTATTCATAAATGACTATCTACTTAATAAGAAATGATAAAAAAGAATTTTTAAATTATGCATATAATTACTATTATATATAATTTTTAAAAGAACATATATTCTCCTTTGAAATTTTTATCAATGCATTTATAACAGCATACTATTACAAAATAACTAATTTTAATTCTTTCACACGTCTTAATTCGAAAGGAAAAAGTTTTCCTTTACTGTAGAAATAGTTCACATATGTGTAACTTGATCACGAAATTTCAAAACAATACAAGCTATTTAATCACAATTACATGTTCAGAAAAATGTCCACGTTTTACATTAGACGGAAGCCTGAGAATTTTTAATCCTGTGTTACACTTAGTGTTTATTTAGTTATTCATTTCATGGCCGTCTGTTGTAATTTGGGTAATTTTTTCTAGTTTCAAATTTAAAGAGAAACAAAGAGAGAAAATTTCTTAAGACTTGTGTCTGAGATATTAGAAAAAAAATCTATGTCACGAATAATCTATAACGAACTATAACTATGTAACGAATTATCCAGTTTGATTTCAAGTTAGTGGTTTCTTAAAAATTTTCCCCAATCTCTATTATGTGAACATTATCCCTATCCCCCACATAAAACTGTGAATCTTAAACAAATCCATGAATGCCATGAGTTCTTAGTTCTTTAATTTTAGATTCCCACAAACAAAAGTTATGGTTGATCTGTAAAATGATAAAGAAAATTAGGACTTGTTTAGTAATTGCTCGATTGGTGAAGACTGAATTTAATATATGAATAATTTTGTTTGGTGTTTAATCCCTCTCATTCATTTAAGACTTAAATACTTGAAAATCTAACGTGTATTTTGAATGCTTTTTGTGAAATGATGGAAACCAGTTTTGGAAGAAAACTATGACTGTATTTCTTAGAATCATAAACCAAATTTAATTTATTTATATCAACGTGTGTTGAGTTATAGTTTTGACAATTGTATTGTTACAGTTGTACCTGTAAAATGATTGACAGAAAATCATTTTCTAGTCAAATATGATAAATATACAATATTTAAATGCAATATTAATACAGATGCAATACTTAGATGTTTAGTTCGTGTTTCAAATATTATTTATCTAGATTCTTGCGTTTTCAGCTTGTCTTGTTAATTATTTGGACAACTAAAGAGGCAGACTTCATAGGAATATTATATTCATAATTTTATAGAAAATTTCAAATTTATTTTTAAATTTATTTATGTATTAAATTTATGTATTTTATGTATCAAATTTCATCTGTTTGGCTTATAAAAGCTTTTTGAAATATAAGCTTGATACGTAATATCAAAATGTGTCGTTGTTGTTTTAAATATAAAAATCTTTTAAAGATTTTGATATATATTTCAACTAATTCTACAAATACGAAAAATATAAAAAATATGTCAAAGCGTAAAACAAAATAGAAAATTAGAATTACATTCACCCTACCCCGCTCCTAAAACATATGCGCACAAATGCACAATCTGATTGGCTAACAAGAACTTTTGAATCATAAATTATTAAAAACCACGTGTTATTTAAATTTTTATGAACGATAAAAGCATATAATTTTAAGTATGTTTTTTACTTTCAAAGTTTCCAAGTGTTTTCTTAATTGGAATTTCATATCCATCTGAATCCACCATTTTTCTCTGTAGATTTTTCTTTTTGTTGGTATTAGTCTAATAAAAGAAAAAAACGCCTATTATTACACATTTAAACAAAATATTTTTCCATAAAAATATATAAGTATGTGCACAAAAAGGCTTATCGAGTTTCCTAAAATATCATAAATATAATATCATTTAGATGAGAATTAATTAAATTAATCGGGTACTTAAGTATTATACATTCCAACTTTATCGCTGAATTTGAAGTCGTCGCCAATGAGTTGCTAAACTGCCAATTATGGCAATCTGGCAAGGGTCTTTATCACTAAATTTAAATCCGTCGCCAATGAGTTATTAAACCGTTGGCGAAGACGGTATAACACGTAAGTGCCCTTTATCGTTTGAATAATAACATCGATAATTCAAACATTTTATTAAGACGCATTTCATTCAATCTCTGAACATTTGATTTAACTATCCCATGTCACAGTTCCTTTTTCCAATTATAGCTTTAAATCCTTATTTCATAAACAGTCATAACTAATCTCAAAAAGAATTTTTTTTTAGATTCCTAAAAAATATTTTTTAGATTAATTCCCTCTATATCATCCAACCCCAAGAATGTTTGAAAATATTTGTATATAAAATCTGTTCTTGAATGAAGGCAATAAAATGAAAAAGATTCACCCAATGATACCCAAAGTTTCTCTGAACTTTATGATTTCAACAAGTGCGAGAATTCCAATGCCTCAAAAAACGGAGATAATTTTCGATGCACGAAAATAGAATAGAATCGTTTTATGCATATACAGACGATCAATAATTATCTTTCCCGAGTTGAGGCTTAATCGAACGAAATTTGGGATTAATCTGGACTCGTAGAATTAATCCTGAACTGCAGAATAGACAAAACGCTGTCCTTGCAATCGTTCCAGGCTTATTCCTCATAATTTATGCTATTTTGCATCAAAACTTCTCACTTCTGTAACTGGGGGCGGGGTGGAAGGTTTCAGTATGTCATTCGTTGCACATTCTCATTTCTTTTCATCTAAACAAATTCACTCGGGATTTCGAATCAATTCGGTACAAAATAAAACGACCAGGAATGAAACTAAGCACAAAAAAGTGCAATAGTTTCAGGATAACGAAGATGTACATTTTCCAGATCCAGTCGCAGGGTAGTTTCTTTGATCCCGCCAAATTTCATTTTAACTTCATCAATATTTTCAGTGGAGCCCTTTCTCGAAACAAATTAAATTTTATGAACTTCTTGTTTCGGGCGAAACGAGGTTCTGTTTTGTATAGATATATCATAATGTATTGTAGTACAACTTCTAACATGTACGGCGTGCATACCTATTCAACTAGGAATTTTACAGGCTATGAGATCTGAAATAAACAGCGACAAAATAAAACAGAAGATACGAATGTATCTGATATTGGTGATTTACCAAAAATTCATGGTCGAATATTTTGTGCTTTCTTTGTACACAATACTTTCTTTTTTTGTAAAAATGTGTTTCTTCAAATGTATTTGGAAAATTTTATGAAAAAGAAAATATTGTAATTGCTAAAGATTCAAGAAAGTCAAAGAGAAAATAAATAAGGAAATTGGTATTCGTAATATCTAGGAGAGAAATGAACAATATGAAATCCATAGTAATTTGATAGCAAGAAAGCTCAGCCTTGGGGTCATAAGTTTTAGTATTAAAAATGAACTATTTTTTGTGTCAAAATAGCGGCTAGTGCAAATGAAGATCGGAATTTAATGAAGCTTCCAAGGTCTCATCTGAAGAACATGCTCCAAACCGATATGATGACAAGATGGCAAAAGGAGTGGGAAGAAGGCAAAACAGGCCGTTCCACATATAACAGGCCACATAGCCATAACAGGCCACATAGAGCGAATGTCCTTTTCTTCACTGGACACGGCCCATTCCCGACATACCTATACAGATTCCATCTAGCCAACTCTCCTTACAGTAGCTGCGGGGAAATAGGATCTCCAATTCACTATGCCGCAGAATGCCTACTGACTCTCTCATGGCACATGAGAAAGGCAGAAAGAAGTCTCGAAGAAGGATGGCACAGGAGAGTTGCAACAAATACCCTTTCACGCTGTAAAATCCATTCCATAGTAAACCATATTCATAAATACCAAGACCTCTTCAAGATCTACAATAGTTGAGACAAGAATTCCCCTCGTGACAATCAACCAAAATTACAACTTAAAAAGTCCCTCAATCTCCCCCCCCCCTTTTTTTTTCTTCTTCTTCTTCTTTCTTTTCTTTTTTCTTCTTCTTCCATTTTGTGCTCATCCAACTGGTTAGATAACTTAGCGTTATAGGCACCGGGAGCACAGGATGGCGTTATATTATATATATTAAATAGCATACTCAATCTCTATTAATTCTAGAGAAAGACTTCCCCTATAAATACATTAAAAGGTACAAAATTACTTGTTTCTTATCATTTTATGTTGTCTAAAAATTGTTATCTTTTTTGTAATTCAATTGTAAATTCAGTGAAAGTATTAGCAGTAATAATAAGCCAAATAACAGAAAAACTTACCGTTTCATCTCGCGTAAGAGGTTCGTTGTCATCTTGGATGGGGCATTCTCCTGACACGAAACATACCCCAAGCTTTTCTAAGCCATACTTCTGACAGAGTTCATACATACTCGCTTTTCTTTCTTCATCTTCTTCATACTCATCATCTGAATCTGAGGAGGAAATATCGTGTTTTACGTTACGTTTCCACTTTTGTATTGAAAAACACAACAGAAATGAATTAATGATAAATTGTATGAAAGCAGTTTTAAAAACACACTTTTTTAATACTAATATAGCAGGCGAATATTTTTTTATCTTTGATATTGTCTATTTTCAAACTTTAACTCATAATAAATTATTATATAGTTTTTAAAAAAAAATTACCTTAAAATTCGGTATCGGTAATGCTACTTGTATGAAATTAAAATTTATTTAATTATTCGCTTTACCAAATTTATTAAATTATTGATTAATTTATTCAATTTATTGGTCAATGATTATTTAATTCTGGAAATTAGTTAAATGATTTTCTATTGAAATCACACAATATTAGATTTTAAAACTATAAATGAAAAATAAATTACAAAATTTATTTTTAAAAATACGAATAAAACTATTAAAAACTATTTATTTAGAAAATCAAAAGTAGAGGATTTTTTTGAATTAAATATACATGCACATCAAAGATGTAGTGACGGGAGAAAAAAGCGGGATTTTAGTTGATGGAGTGACAGTCTTAAGAGATTCCAAGAAAATGGTTTTGAGTACTTATTAGTCAGATATGATGGCTAAATATGATGAGTGGATGAAAAGAAAAATCAAATCTAAGCATTCATTGGGGTAGGGGGAGGATAGAAAGGAAATCCTGTTATGTCTGAGGCATCATTTAAACTTATCAATTTATTTGTGCTTTTAAAGCAAGTGATATCATTGGTTAGAATTCTCACGAACAGCACTAAAAGTAATCGATCACTTTTTCAGATCAGTAGACTATAAATAAATAAACCATGAATTTAAAACAATCTGCAGGGTATTCATTCTAATCATGCTCAATAACTACTTTCTAAAACGCTTGATATAGGTTCTAATTGAAATTTAAGAAAAATCTTTAGATGTAAAAATTATAATTTATTTCGTTTGAGTCATTAAATGCACTGTTGAAAAATTAAAAACATTTAATTTAAAAACATTTTTTATGATCCTTTTAATCCGTTTAGTGAAATATTTTTAAGCTGTTTGGATTATGACTTTTTGAATATAATTACTTAATAGACGATTTACTATTATTTATGTTGTCTCCTAGAGAAAAAATTATTATCATACTGCTCAGTCAGTTTTGGTCACAGAAGCATGTATATATATATATATATATATATATATATATATATCTGTGA
>JAOUZG010052315.1:4245086-4273885 GCA_026289955.1 Argiope argentata | reverse complement strand
TTAAAGATTAATCCCAACTTTTCAGTGATTAAAAAAATCGGAATTCTTTCAAATAAATTTGGAGCGCCTGGAACATTTTTCATTGATGTTAATTATCGCAAATATAATCTTATATTAACCAATCTAACTGGTAAATAAGCATAACACTTTACAATTTTGTGTGTCATCAACTATAGTGTTACTCTTAATGCCTGTAAATTTTCAAATTGTTAGGGTGAAAATTGCAAAAAGTCATTCTAAAGGTCCCTGGTCGCCTTAATACACGGAAGTAAAATTTTCTACAAATTTTCCATTTATATTTGATACGTGAAGCCTATGTTTAATACAATATTCATACATTTGAAATTCAAAATTTAAATAACTCCAATTATCAATGTTAAATCAATCACATAGCCGTACTTACTTGATGCGCTAGTATTCGATATTTTTCTTGTGGAAACTTTTTCTTCTTTGACGTCTCCATTCGTCTTAGCCGTCTCTTTATTGTCAATAACAATCTGAAAACATAATAAGTTTTCATGAGAAACAGCTATTTAAAAAGGTCCTAAGACAGCAAAAATAAATTTTCTAAAAATAGGAAATAAAAATTTTTTTTGGAAAGCTTATTAACTTATTAAAGTTATTTTTCTTATCAACAGAACTTTGTCTTTTGATC
This sequence comes from Argiope argentata, assembly GCA_026289955.1. NCBI lineage: Eukaryota > Metazoa > Arthropoda > Arachnida > Araneae > Araneidae > Argiope > Argiope argentata. Next base: position 4,273,230 of record JAOUZG010052315.1, on the reverse strand, counting down.
TTTCAGAAGAATAAATTCCTAATTAATAAAAATATTTGCTAATTTTTTTTAAAAAAAACTTCTTTTCATGCCTGCCTTAATTCATAAAGGAAATAGATAAAATTAGTTTGTATCCAAATAAATATTACAGTCCCAATAATTTTTTAAAAAATCAGATACCAAATTTAATTTATAGGTTTTCCAATTATTTGCAATATTTAAGTTCCAATAAATTAATGTCTTTTGAAAAGTGCTTGGTAAAATGCCGAATCTTGAAACTGAATATGAGCTAACATACACGAGTTGAACCAATGCGGAGTAGTGAGCTGAAATTTGCAAATTCTTTGCATGGTAATTTTGTCATTTTTCTTTATTCATTAAACTTTCTTAAAAATATTTAAACAGCTGTCATTGAATAATAAATTATCGTATAATGTGCAACCATATCTATGTATAGTGGAAATTTTTATTCTCAAACTGATCTCGATTTGCGACTGAGATGAGTAATTTTCCAATTACCTTACTTTTAATCCACCAAGGTCGCAAATATATGATATTATTAAAATTGAAGTACCATAGAGGTACAAAAGTAACACCAATACATGCATAATAAATATTTCTTCCTATTGTATTGAGTAATTTTTGAATTTGGTGTGTTTCATTTGTATTATAACAAACTTGTGTCGGTGTCCTGGCATTGGGGTAGAGCATTTATTCCGTGATCTGGGCATCGGAGGTTTGAGTCCCAGTTCGGTCTTGATTTTTCCTCTTTTGATTCCATCTGTGAGGAATGTGAATGCTCATCCTTTTAAAAAAGGGTCGTGTAAGCGAATGTGACGCCTTAAGTAACTATGTTGAACTCTCTTTACCCTAAATGGCAAAAAACAAGAGACACTTACTCGGCTTGAATCGCTGACAGATCTGATAGGCTTGTAAAGTACTGTAAGTAACAACAACACATTTTTAATAGTGGATTCCTGCGCCATAGTGAGAAAAAAGTATTACAGATATATGAATGTAAAAAATATCTCCATATTTGGCGACCATTAAGTTACTTAGTGATTAATTTGGCGACTGTCATAGCAACAATGAAGATTTTTCGAAAGGAAAGGATTGTCTTTATTAAAATTAAAGATTTATTGAATTTTCTAGATTTTTTGCCCTGCCCAGCCTATAAACTGGTCTATACCGCGAGATCAAAGCGAGTAAAGTGTGCCTAGTTAATTTTCTTTCAGTATATGATCAAAAAGAAGCTCTGCTGTCCCTCAGTGTTATTTAACTAACAATTCACTGGCGAGTGTCTTGATGATATTTGCAAATTCTGTCTTTGTATAGATTTCTTCAGTGTTTTCTGTTAGATAAATAACCGTTATTCATTATCTTGTTGAACTCACCACCGTACACCCATCGAACAAGTTTCTCGCAATAATATGCTTATTTGAACCACGCATACGATTAATTCCAGAAATAGAATTACCTTTAAATCTCTCTTTTTAGGTTTTTTCCAGAACATGCCTAACGCCGAGGTCTTCCGCGTGCGCTTGTCTACCTCAGTGGCTTTACGGCAATGTCTCTCCCTCCATAATTGAAATTGGTTTTCCACGAAAGAAATAGTGAACTCGCCTTCCTTATAATTCTGTATTAAATCCAAAAGTTCCTGCTGACTGGAGCTCAGTCCCCTCTTCAACAAGGCGCGGGTGTTAATCCCTTCGTCACTGGCTGAAACAAATCATTGCAATTGCAACCAATGGCAATTCAATTTTGTAATAATATCTAGAATGCATCCTTTTATCTAATCAAATCTTATTCAATGTAATCAAAAAGAGTTGATTAAAAGAAATTTTAAAGTATTTTAAACAGGGCAAAGGGAATAAAAGTTACAAGACAATGGTAAAGAGAATGTACTTATATCTTAAGGAAAGAGTGAAAAGCTTTATGAAAAAATGCATATATAAATAGAAATGTTTTATTTATAATAAACATATAGAAAGAAAAATTGCAGACTTTTAAGTAAGATAAGTTTCAGTAATTGTTTTTCTTTTTATAAATTAATTAATAATTTTTAAAATTAATTATTTAAGTAGAATGCTGTAAGTTATTTCCTCTTATTATTAATTACTTTGCCAATTTTATAATGAATTTTTTAAATGAAATTATGGGATTTCATTGAATAGATATTCAACTGTATTCCCTAACAAAAACAACGAATTTTCAGAAATGGTTGAAAGAAAAATTGAAGCAAACATTTTTTTATTATTATAGATTGTTTTTTTTATGTCTGAATTCAAATCATAGTCAAAGGAGTAGAAGTACCATTTTCCATCATAATAATGAAATTATAATCATAGGAATCATAACCATAAGAATCTCAGTTATCGTCATAATAGTGAAATGAAAGGAGAAATGGAATCATAAATATTGCTCTAAATACATATTTCTGTACTGAAAAGTACAGGAATAGAAGTTTATATTGTTGCTCTAGGAGTCAGAAGATACTGGAAAGAGTAAAGAAAGTTTATAATCATATTTTGCAGAAAAAATACGTTTTATTAAGCATAAAATGTAACTAACTCTTTGACCTGTAAATATTAAAAAAATTTGAAAAAAATATTGTAAGATCGTAAGAAAATTGTAAGCAGGAATTTTAATTTAAGCCCTTAAGTATTTCGGGAAAACTGACTGTCCTTCAAAAATATCTTTAAATTCAATAATTAATATCAAAAATAGAATTTAAATTTTCTTCAGACAATTTACTATCATAGTTACTGCACTTTTTCCACAATTATTAGAAACCAATTTATGTAAATATGAGATGAAAATAACCTAAAACAATTAAATTTTAGAGAAGCTAATGCGATACATTTTTGTGGACTACCACAGGCATTCAGATGTACAATAGAAACGAGACCTCAGTGTTCCTGAGCCTCATACACACTTTGGAAAAGAATTAAGAAAGATATATCATTTACAAAGTATTTTTTTTTAATTCGAGCTAAAGATATTTTAACTAAAATTATTGGAAATTAAAAAGAAAATTACATTCTGAGAATAACAAAAGAAATAGAATAGAGAAGAAATAGAAAGAGAATACCAAAAAAGACAAACAAAATATATCAATGCGAAACCTTTTTTAAAATTTAAAAAAAAAATTAAGCAAGAAAATGTTGTCTGCTGAAACATTTATTTGTAGACTAATATTTTCCTCAAAAAATAGATATCTGATCTTACAAAATAGAAATTTTTATATAAAGGTCGATGATTTACAACCGCGAAATCAAATTGAAATTAAAACACTTACACGTCCTCAATGTCATGTAATGTCCGCTTGATATAGAATTCATGAGATCATTCTGCAAATTTTCTGAATCATTGCTCCTTCGTCTTTCCAAATGTTTGCAGCCCATTAAAAGTCTCTCATGAGGTTTCATTTCTGAAAAGGAAACATTTTCTACACCATCTGTTTTATAGAACAAACTTTTAAAAATCGAACATTGCATTAAACAAATGGAAAGAATATTAAACCATATTCAGTTGGAATGTTTGCTGTTATTAATTTCCTTTTATGTAGTAATACAAAATTTAATCTGTTTTTACTTCAAAATTTAGGATTTTCTTAAAAGGCTCTCACCATGCGAAAAGTAATTCAAAATAACTTTGCATATTACAAATATGTATAACATCCTTTTAAGTGACAATAGAAGATAAAGTTTGTTGTTTTCACTCCCTTTGTTTACATACGTAAAAACTGACCTATTTGATTCTTATTTTCACGCGTACAACATCTATTCGGTAGTATAATTTACGTCCATACAATATTAAGCACGTTCGCAGGCATTGAAGCGTTTTAGATAATCACATGTATTCTGCAATAGGGTATCTAAATCTACTGACATTATTTCTTATATTTTTATACCAATGTGATATATCGTAAACTTTGCTTTCAAGGGCTCCTTTGAATGGAACAATAAAGGGATGAAAGATATGCATGCAGAAAATTTCCTTTGGTAGGGAAATGGAATACCATTGGCATGTCGCCATATAATCAAAAGAAATAAAATAATTAAATTAAAAAGAAAATTATAAATGTCAGCCTTTAATTTGAGCACTTTTCTACCTATCACAGTTTATAAGAAAGTTAAGGCAATTTACATTAAATACAATTAAAATAACATATATTATACGATAATTAATAATAAATAAGGTAGTCACAAAATGCTTTTCTTGTTACAAAAATTATTACAGAATTACTTTTGAATATAATACACCAAGAAATTTACTATGGAATAGACGTTTTCTGAACTTTTTAATCTAACAAATGGCTTAACGAATGTAGAGATTTTAGATTCAATTACTATTAAAATGACATCAACGAAAATATCGCCGTTGACATCCATTCTCACCCGATGTTACACCACCAGATTTATTTTCCTTTTCTGATTACATAAGGGATATAGTGCTTACAACATCAGTTGAAGAAACTGATACTCACAAAGTTAAGACCATACATATTATGTTTAGTAGGACAACTGAAGTATTAGAAAGTATGTGCCCAAAGCTGAAACACCTCCCCCAGCCTTCCTTTTATATGCTTAGAGTCACTTAAGGATACTCATATTTGAACTTACTAAACTGAATGGTAGTATTAAAAACTTTATAACCGTCTTTACTATGTATTAAAAGAGCATATGCCAAATTATAAAAAGTAATTGAATCATGAAAAGATTTTACAATCAATACGTACATTTAAATTTCATAACTAAAATTAAATAATGAGAGTGTAGATCTTTTTAAAAATCTTGGATTTAATCATTTAAATTAATAAATACAGCGCCTCTTCTCTTTTAAAACCCTTTTAATACCTACCTTATAATATTTTTTCCACAAATTGACTCATTTAATAAGTCACCGTAAGTGCGATGTTTCAGCCTCTGATTATCTTCAATCGACAGTTGACCAGCATGCAATCTTATCAAGAGCTAGGTATATAGTTGATGTGACAGTTTTTGAATAAGTTTATTTTTTGAGAATACAGGGATGCCTGAAGCTTGATTCAACTTGTAATAGAAATGAATTATGTTATGCTTTCATAACATTTCAGGTATTAAAAAAATACATCTACAAAAATGAATTTCATTCACATTAATATCACGAAATGAAAGCTATTTGGACTGAATTCTGGTATTTAAACTGTTTGAGCTCAGATGTAGTGGATATATTCCCTCACAGAGACGTGTCACAGAAACTATAAAAATCATACCATCAGTCAGTACTGAGTCAGCTGAGTTAAGCTCATGTGAATAATTGAACGAGTTTTCTCTAAGCGTTTTGTACTGTTTCGATGTTTATTACTGATATGCTGCTTGTGTGCTGATATTTACTAATAATACTGTTTCAGTAAACGCTTCGCCTGAGTTATGGTATTGCGAATTTGCGCTTTCGTCTGAAAAAAATTATCTATATCCATTACTAAACCTAATGGGTCATTTTAACAGAACTCATTTTGGATTTCCCGTAAAAGTATAAAATTACTGAAAATAAAGCAAAAGGATTTCAAGAGATTTATATTTGGTAAATTTTAAATCAATACTATACCTGATGGTTCTTTTCCGCCCATTTCCAAATATCCTCCAAAACTATTTCTAGCATCTGAAGTTGGAAGTAAGGTGGATGGCAGAGACAGAGATCGGCAAAGAGAGAGATGTTTGTGACCACCTGTGAAAATATATTGAAAAAAGAGGCACATGGTAAATGAATTTTAAAACTGTTATCCAAAAAATGTAGAGAGCATTTTTCATAACTTTAATTCTAGCTGCATCTGCCATCTTGTATTTTAATTCTGTTGATAAAATTTCTTTTTTGCATTTTACGAAAAGCTTACAGCGACGGAAAAGATATTAGTGCAAGGAATTATTCATCAACTTCAGTGATAGAATACTCACTTTACAATAAAGCTAACTGTTTGTATAAATTTAAGTGAAACAAAAATGGAAACATTATAGAAACTGGAGAATTGCCAATCTAATGATAAACGAGTCTTTATATTCAGGTACATATTTTTGAACCCCTTTTTCACAATGTTATTTAATCGTGTTTTCAAATCGATGCGATCAACGTAATAGGTATATAGTCGAGTTTTTTTATATTTATGGTGTATAATAAGATTCCTATCAAATAAAACTCCAGTTATTCGAAATGATTGAGAAATCTTTAATTCTAAAACATGTTCTATATAAAGTACGGAAATTCTCAGATGCGAAAAAATTGGAAAAGTCTGAAATGCATAAATGAGTTTTTGGAGACGGAAGAAATCACGGACAGAAAAACTATAGAGGCAATATGGAAAACGATGCAACCTATAGAGGCCCAAACGCTGACTAGTTCGAAGAATCTCAAGTGGGAAGCACAATAATAGTTCACGATTGCTTTAGAGCAGGGGTTCTCAAAAGGGCGGTAGCGGGATGTGTCCAGGGAGGTCGCGAGGTGTGGAAAAAAAGTTTAAAGAAAATTAATTTATTGCTGTAGTTTTTATTTAAAAATACACATAAAATTTTAATACGCATACAAGTTGGTTTTTGTGTTCTATTAGTTAATGGGATACATGAACTTGCGTGGAATTAACCAATTTTTTAATGTCTGGAATGAGCTTTGAAACACACGAAACAATGCCATTTTTCAGTGTGAAACGATTTCTTGATTTTGTTTTTAAATTCATCATTATGTAGGATCCTTGTTCACAGTCGTAAGATGTAGAAAATGGCATAAAAGTTTTTTATGCTGTTGTGGACAGTTTTGGGTATTCCTTTTTAATACGTACCCAAAATTAGTTGACATAAGCTTTGTTAAAAGTTACTTACTCACTTGAAATCTCTATCAATTGATCATGACGACGGACACTTAGCTCAGCTTTTCTTTTACGGCTTGCTCACTGAACAGATTGACTATCCACACAACCCCACACATATCCTTAACTGGAATGTAATCTGTAAACTGTTCAATCAAAGTTTCGAGATGGGATGATACTAGCAGGGAGAAAGATGAAGTGCCAAAGGATGTGACGCCAATACCAGACACATACTCTACAAGCTCTTGAGTATGGGTAAAATTTTCAAAATCTCTGTCTAAACTTTAGGCAGAGTTAAAACTTTGGGGAGGGTCACCAAAATACTCAGTCTAAAAAGGGGGTCGCAATGTCTAAAAGTCTGAGAACCCCTGCTTTAGAGAATAAGAGATAAACTTAAGTTTTTTTAATATCTTTAAATCTAATAGTAGTCAAATATTTTCCTTTTTTTAAAAGTGAAAATAAAATTCGTCAATGTACCATATGTCTTTGACTTAATTTCGTTAAATTCTCTTTCTTTTAAAGAAATGTAGAAAGAAATTTTTGTTAAAATTGTGTGCTATTTTCCCTTGAAAATTCTCCATTTAAACACTCTACCTCCACAGCTGATTCTATCCTAGATGTTTCCTAAATGCTCCAAAATCGCTTTGAGCCCAAAAATTGCAGCAATTCCAACTTCTCTTCTTATTTCCTTATGAATTCTTTCTTATTAACTAGATATCAGTTGAGAATACAATCTTTACAATTGTGGTTTACACAGAAAAAGTTCGTTTAAATCAGAAGATGGAATTTTAAAAATATGTGAAATCAATTTTTACCAAGCTGCTATAAATAAATTTTTGGTTCCATACCTGCTTCTTGCACAAGGAACGAATTCATCCGGTTGGATGAATCCATTTCTGGTAGATCATTCACGAGCCTTGAATATCGCAGTAATTTCGTTCCCTAAAAAAGTTAATTGTCTTATATTTATTAAGTAAAGCCTACTAGCTACTTCAACACTTGCACTTTTTATATTTGAAACAGAGAATATAATTCATATATAGACATACATAGACTGATATGTTTAGTTTTTACCTCAATGCATTGATAAATTAATTAAATATTTTAGACATATACTGAAATAGCTTTCATTTTGAAATCACCAATCAAAAAAATTTGATTAACCGATTAAATTTTGATATTAAATAGTTTCCATCAAAAATTATTGCATTAAAATTTTCTATCTATTAATATTTTACTATACTGGCAGTAAAAATTCAAGGAATAACCTATACAAACTCATGCAACTGCTGGGATTTATGAACCGAAATGACACAAGATCTTTATTCTGTCATGTTGTGAGATGATGATCACTCTCTACTGAAATGCAAACTATGCAGTTATTTTGTATAGGGTGTGACGAAATGTACAAACGACATCAAAATATATTCACGATGAATAGCGTTTCAAATGCAGTATCTGTAGAAATACAAATTAGTGTTTTATTCCGTCTCGCACATGTTAAATCAATAGAATTTGCAGTAGTACTCCCATAGTTGGATCTTCTCATCTTCAGAATAATAAACAACTAACAACGAGGGTTGAAGTAGCATGTTACAATCTGTTAGAAGTGCATTATCAATTGTAGGCTAAAGAATTTGAAACGAATATTGAGAACATCATTCAGAACCCATATATGTTCTAATAAAAATGTGCAGTTAACCGCTGAATTGTTTTTCCCGTAAACCATACGTTGCCTATTTATAGAATATTCATAGTTATAAGCAAAAAAAAAAAAACATTCACAAAGATTATAGTTTAAAATTAAAATTATTTCAAATAACATAGGTGAGTGAAGTATTCAATGGATATTCCGTTTGAATCGAAATATAAGGTTTTATCTTATTAGATAGAAAATAAAATAAAACATCAACCTGTCAAACTGGTTGCAATATCATGATCCCGTTACTTTCATACCGTTGCTTTTCGCGAATGTTTTGACTTCTTGCGTTGTTTTTTTTCTTCCCCCAGATTGAAATCACTCTTTGAACAATAAACTCACTGAGCTCTCTAGTGGAGTGAACTCAGCTTTATTGTAATCTACTTCAACGATTTCAACATTACTTAAACTTGATACCTCGCTGTCCGAATTAGTGGAGAAAATTGAAGGTCTTATTGCAAATATTTTATTTTTTAGCAACCTGATACTTTTGACATATCTGGATAGTTGAAGCCACATAAGTACAATGAATTATTTCTCTGACAAACTGTTTGGTCACCAATAGTATTTTATTTCAGCAACTTTCATCAAAGACGTCTTCAAGTTTTTTTAGGCACGTTGCTGATCTTGATCTGATTTACCTGCTAACATTACGAGCAGTAAATTCTGTTAGCTAATTTTAGATCTTTGTAGGCCGAAGGTTACTGTCTTTCTTCCATTCTAATGATCATTAGACAGCTAAAGGATTTCTCCACATGTCTCATGAACACTATATTTCACCTTCCAAATGAGAAACTTTTATCCAAATATTGAAGAAATCCCTTAAATTGGATTTCAAACACTGATCTGTGCTACTTTCCCCAATAGACAAAAGAACGGCTCGAAGACTTTTATACAAAGTTGAAGGTTCAGAAACAAAATTCAATCTTTTTGGATTAAATGATAACAGTGTTTTTCAGTTACAAATTTTAATCATTGAGTCATATTCCATACAATTTATTGGATTATTACTTGTATTAGGTTGCAGGAAACTATTTTATGGTTATCTGTTTATTATTGACGCCAGTGCATTTTTGTATATCATGTATTTATGTATTTTTTTAAGATTAATGAGATTTATCGGAATACTAAAAGAAATTGGCCGACTCTCCTAAAGATAATCTTTGCTTTAATAAATTAGACCAAATACTAACGGAAATTAAGAGATTTATTTAAATAAAAAGATAAATATAGTTTCCATAAGCTTTCCTGCACTTAAAAAATTTTATTTGGTTCTCCGTTCATTTCTTGATGTACTAAATACATTGAAATTTTGTACAGTAGTCATCGACAAGGCAATTTTTTTTACTACTTTAAGAATTTAATCAGTTAACCGATTAATTTTAATCAAGTTAATTTCATATGTATATTTTAGAATATTGAAGCATGAAATGCATAAAAACTATTAAAGCTAATCCAAATTACTTTTATTTGATTTATTTATGTGCTAAAAATAAAATTTATATATTTTTCCTTTCAAAAACATAATGTTCAAAATAAACTCTTAAATCCTATGAGGCATTAAAAATCACATTATTAACAAATGAAGCTAAAATGGATATAGTATGAAAGAACATCCTTAAAAATTAAAAAGAAATTAAAATATTATTTCGTTTAGAGTATTTCTATCTACACCACAGATATTAACAATTTTGTTTTGAGGTCCATTCATAAAATTTATTTAGTGATTGTATTCTAACTGGTAATAGATACTATTTAACCCTTTCGCGACGGCGCGCCTGTGCCACTCTTCGCTATTTTTCGCAACAGAGTGACTGACTATACTTCGCCACGTTTCGCCACGTTTTCGCCGCCGTATCTAGATGACGTCAGCCTCTGTGGACGAAAAAGTGGCTGCCGTATATATAAGGCGTCAGCCTCTGTGGACCAAAAAGTGGCTGCCGTATATATACGACGTCAGCCGCTGTGGACGAAAAAGTGGCTGCCGTATATATACGGCGTCAGCCGCTGTGATGCATCAAGTGACTGCCGTATATATACGGCAACCGTCGCGAAAGGGTTAAGGGACAGCTTTTTGGTTTTTATCCATTTAATTAAGAAATTGCTTTCATATTTTTATATATCTTTCATGTATAAAAAATATTATTTCATTAAACTTTTTTAACTACATACCTGAATCTCGTCGTCTTTATCTTTGGAAATCGAAGAAGTGTCACTCATAAGTAAGCTTAGCCTTTCTAAACCGTACTGCTTGCACAACTTCTTTAAATCAAACTTGGTACTTTCTTTGGCATTACCTGAAAAAATTTTTTTAAAAAAATGCAATCTTTATTGATATTTTTCCATTATTATGGTATTAGTGGTAATGCGCAAAAATCTGATGTCACTATTTGGATGCTATTAATGCTACTACATTTTAACAAATATTTGGCGACATTGGTTCTAAGATTGGTTGTATCCAATGCTAGCGCTAAAATATTTGGCAACTATTTATATTATGTTAGTTTACATTACGCCAAATATAGGCGATATATAGTGCGTGGTGGAAGTGTCTGTCAATATTTTAGTTTAGCGACGAATAATGTTTTACAAACGGAAAAGTTTCCATTCACCAATTAAAAACCGAAACGCTATAAAGAAATAATATAAAAATAAAGGAAAATAAGTTCGATTTATCTTCTTTTGAGATGAATTTGAGTGATAAAAAATACATTTAATAGTTTTTATTACAGACTCTCAATTCTATATTGACAACTACTCATCTAGTGAAATAATAATAATTAGAAGAATATAAAAAATAATATTCACTTAATGTAGCGCTGAGCATTATTGACCAGTTTTGAATGAAAAGATTTCTTACACTCAAGACATCCTCAACCCTATACTCTACATTCCCCTCAAATATAATAAATTTGTATTTCACAATGTATTTATTATGTGTGATAGCGTTGAGAACTTTCAAATTCCTTCTGTTTAAAATAATGTCCTAGGTAGAAACAAAAACTTGTCTATATTTCAGAAACAAGTTTGGTTAGCTTATGGATAATGGCAGCTCAAATTCAGAACTTGAGCAGATCTACTTTGTCAGTATTACTGATATTTGAATTTAAAAAAGCATATTAAGCACTTTTACTGCGATTGAACAGTTCCTGAACTAACTAATTATAAATTAAGATATCCAGAATAATTATGTTTTAAAATTTGTAACTTTTTAAAAAGTGAAAGGTATTGATAAATTGTACACATTTTTTTATGTACACAATAGACTTTTACAATTTTATAAAGATCGCAATCAAACATACGATACTAAAATAAATATTATTCAAAATGATCCTGACAAGTATTTCTTAAATCGATAATCTCCTTCAGATATACTTTTTATGTATATACACTTATAATATAGTCTAATTTTTTTATAAAATTCTGAATAATAGTACAAAGTTGACTTTTTAATTTATATAATGACTAAATTTTCCATATTTTGGATATTTGGAAATTTACTGATCAGACTGGAATAAATCCTTCAAATAATTTCAAAAACATTACACTTAAAGGTTAACATAGAATTTTTTTCAAAACTTTAAGCGGAAGAAATTTAAATGAAAAGAAACATAAAGTTTATTCAATTATAAAATGATGTCAACCCTGATGTTCAAAGATTATTTTTTAACTGTTAATAGATTCTGTAGTCAATAATATAGATTCTGTGGTCCATAGCATTTTATTGTATATTTTAAAATTTTAATCGATACTTTTATTATAATCATTTTAATTAAAAACGCTCACATAAATTATACGCGAAATAAAATTAAAATATTTTAAATGATCCATTATATTATTGCCTTGCTTTCCCAAATATAAGGTAAAAATACAAAAGGGAAATGGCTACCATTTTATAAGTTTTTTTACATCTTTGCAAAATAGAATAAACGGCTTAAAATTGTATCAAATGAACTCATTAGTTTAAATGATTTTAACATAAAATAATCAACATCATAATTTTAAAAAATTCTACATATTTTTAGGATAGTATATTAAAAAGAAAATGTATGTTTTGAAATTAGTTTCTATAAACATTATTGTCTCTATCTAAAGCGAGCATATAATTATATATAAAAGAGAGATTTTTTTTTTAAATTTTATAAAAAATATTTTACATAAACTATTTAAATATAATAATTATCCGCTAGTATTGCGAAATAAGTATAAAATTAAATAAGGTTCAGAAATAACTGAAGTCAAGAGCTAGTATCTAATAAAGCTAAAAAAATGCATACTTGTCATTGTACTTGTATAATGCAAATTTTTCCTAATATTAACTCAGTCGTCGTACGAAAGAAACAATTTAACAATATAGACCATTAAGACAGTGTTCATTTTTCATTAAAATTAGAAAAAGGATTCCGCTCAATTCTTTGAAGGAAGAAAATAATATATGTGTGAAAATTATGCCAATTTTAAAGAGCGATTGGATAACGATAATCAACCTAGCATTTTTTTTCTTATCATTCTATACCATCATTTTATTAGATTGCTTAAATATTTCAATAATTTAAGAAATCAATAAGGGACGAATAACAAGAATAAGAACAGAATCCGACCACTTTTTTATGCTTTTTTATTTAGCACTTAAAATTTCCATATAAATATTGGACAATAAATCAGCCTCATCAATAAGATAAAAAAAACTAAATTTCAAAAATTCGTAAAAACATTTTTTAAAGGAAATCTAGAATTGGAATTATAAAATATTTGAATTAAAAAGACATTATGATAGTCAGTATTTCTGGAATGTTTTTTTTACCAAATGCGTAAAGGACAAACCAAATGCAGTTGAGGAATGTAATAACAATAAATATAGATCCTTTGAATACCTATAAACTTTATTGTACATTACCTTGCGAATCCTCAATTTTGATCGTACGATTTTCAGAATTCAGATTAGATTTCTCATCTTCCGGATTTAATCCAGATATGCCTTTTAGATACTTGATTTGTTCGTCTAAAAACAACTCTTGCCTTGAAAGCACTCTGGGGTGGTCATCTTCAGCATTTTCTGTTCCATTCGCTTGCACATTTTTTGGTGTGTCTTGGGACAAATGCACCACCTGATTAGTTATGACTTGCTCTCCAATTTGTATTCTAATGATGACGTTATGAGAAAATTGAAATAAAGAATCTGCAAAAATAAAGGTCAAATCAGTTTTTTTTCTTAAATTCTATTTAAAAAATAGCTCAACGATTAATTAAAATTTTTAAAGAATTTAGAACTATCTCAGACATAACGATCAAAATAAAAGAACATAAAAATTCAAAAAATAAAAATTAAGAGAAAATAAAATCTTTGATAGCAAATTTCGAGTTATGTGAGGACATTATTATTTTTAAGCCTTTATTTATCTTAATTTAAGTCATTAACCAAATTAAATCGGTTTGAAACAAATACGAGACTTTTTTATCGGTCTCTGTGCCCCTCTCTATACATATGTATAAATTCATATGTAATGATAATTTTTTTAAACTTTCCTTCCATTTTTCCAGTTTACAAACAAAGATTTGAATTTCGACCGATTTTGAGAAGAAATAACAGCTATGATGTTATAGTTCTACTTCAACCTTTTAAAAACGCATCTACGTCAAATAAGCATAAATAGTAATAAAGTAATGCTGTTAAAAGCAGGTCAGTCTTTTAAAGATGCATCTGCTGTCAAAGAAGCATACGTAATAATAAAATAATTCTGGTAAAAACAAATCAGCCTTTTAAAAACGCATCTGCTTTCGAAGAAGCATGCGTAATATTACTGCAATACTGGTAAAATCAGGTAAAATACTTTTGACCCATAAATTTCGGAGACATCAGAACATACTAAACAAAACAACATCATGTTCTCACATGATAAAAAATGATGGCATCAGAACATAAGAGGACCAAACTGAATATCGAAACTTTACCCATAAAATAATTTTTAAATTTTTATTTATCCGCATCATAAAAATCAATCATGCGCTATTTGATCAAACTTTCAATCTCAAGAAATTCGTATGCCCTAATTTTACAGTCATTCGGACTCAGAAATATGCTCCATGAAATGTAACTATAATTCATCCCCACAACTGTTTTTTCCGTTTTTTGATAGACTTGGAATTGCGTCACATTAATCGTAGCAATACCGGACAACCAACGATTGTCAAAATCCTGTTTTTAATTTTCTCCATCAAAATTATCCATCTTGTTTACGGATATCAATTTACGTCACTATGCAAAAATGCAACATCTTATGGAAATTTTCAGTTTTGTTTACGGACTAGATTGTACGTCATTAGATTCTATATTGAGACGTTACATCTTTAAGACATTTCAATTAAAGAAGAAAGCTTTCCTGCGATAAGATCGATTCATGCGGCGTATGGTCGCATTACAAACGAAATTGAGCATGCCATCTTAATACAGAGGTGTATTTCATTATCATGTGTTTTGTTTACATTTTGTGTGACGAATTGAAAAGTAGCCTTATTATGATTTGGCTGTTCCAACGAGATTATTGAATAAAATGCAGTAGGAAGTTTAAGTATATATATATATATAACTTCTGAAAGTGTGCATGATGTACCCTCAAAAAATTAAGAGTTTAAAATACCCTTCAAATACCTAGAGAATATTTTGCAATATTAAAAACGAATGTACGAAATTTAATGCCTAATATATTTCTTTATATATATATTTCTTTAGGAAGGTTTCATAAAGCTTCCAAAAATTTTCTTACTTTTCTAAGATGAATGCATCTCGAAACGAAATTTTATAAAAAGGAACCCAATTTAAATATGATTAAAAAGTGAAGTTTTTTTTTCATGGAAAAGTTGAGTATTTGACCTGGTAAAGGGCAAACGGAAACAAATGGTTATGCTTCCTTATTGGCTAATCGTCCTATGATGCATACCGGACAATAACATTAAATTGAGGATTATCCCGGGAACTTAGAGGAAATGCATCCTCTGTGCATTAGTGTTATTCATAAAAAAACAAATAAACTTAAAAACAGTGATACCGAATGAACATATATAATTTGTATAAACCAAAAACTGATGACTTAAACCCACAAGAATGGGAAGTCCATATTATTCATGTATAAAATGAATGCTAATTTAAAAAATATATCATTGTGCATAGCCTGTGTAAATTAACCAGCGACAGTGTCTCCCCAAAACTATTCTTAAACTTTCTGATAAAGTCATGCTAGAGAATGACTTGCATGCTATTGACATTCAAGGCGTACAGTAATCAGGAAATATTAAATTTTGTAGCAAACTTAGCATTTTTACTCAATCTATCACGTTATCCTTGGCTAGTATTTATTCCGCGATAAATACCTGGCAAGTGGTAAGAGTAACTAAAAATCAAACTTTTGTTTTATACATGCTTTTCCCAATCGATTGGAACAAAAAATTGCCACAAAACAGCACTTATATTCAGAAAAACCCATTTGTTTCTGAAAATATAGACGGACAGACAGTTTCAGAAAAGTAACCGTTCGACTTATTATAACATATATATTATAACATCCCCTTTTTAGAAATTTTTTTATAAGTACATTATGCAAAATAAATTAAAATTTAACTTTCACTATATAAGACATTTAAATTAAATTGGTGCATGAAAAAATATAGATTTACCTGGAACTGAGAATTTCATGACGTATGGATTCAGTTTTTTCAAAGAAATATCGATATCTTCATGGTCGTTCAAACGTATACATAAATCTTTGCAATCGTCGATCGAACTAGGAAATATGGTATAGATAGTGTTGTTGTGCTGTAAATCAAATGTTTCAATTAATTTAATCTAAAAAAATAAGACAAAGAAAAAAAACTACATACATTTTCCTTTAAACATTGGTGATTTGTTTTTGTAATTTTGCACTATTGCTGAAAATAATTAAAGAATTACAGAGACATGAAAATTTTCAATTCGCAATGATTGTACATCACGAAACTTGTATGGCATTTCATTGTCTACGAGTTTTTAAAGTTTTGATTTTTCCAAGGAAATTTAATTTTAAACTACACTTTTGATATTTATCCGACTTAGAATAAGCTAAATTACAAAGATTGAATTTATTTGGCGTTTTTGTTGTTGTTGTTTTTTTTTGCCAAATACGGTAATTTAACAATTTTTATTGCTGCCCTAAAAAATTACCATTTCTTGTGGTCATTCTAGATAGCGGTTATCTGTCACGTTTTGAAATGAATATCATTCTATTAGTATGCTTGATGGGAAATTGGACACTTTTTTAAAAATATTATCTTAATATTTATTATAGCAATTTTATAATGAAATCAATTCTTACGTGATACATATGAACAGAATCTTGCTAATTTTGGAATTCGTAATGCCTGTTTGCAGGTTCGAAATATAATGACGCCACAATAAATTGCTGCTATGGCACATATATGGTTTACACATCCATTTTAAGATCTTACAAAACATAATATCAGATAAATTTAGTTGATTTTTCAATGTAAATGAGAAGTTATTTACAATTAAATAGAAATAATTTTAAAGTTTACAGAAAGACGATAAATAATTGCATCTATAAGCAATCAATCCTTCATACAAGAGCGATTATTAATTGCAGTGATAAAACAATTAATCCTTTCTAATCCAGAACCCTTTTATTAATCAATATATTATAGGAGTTACGAACGTACTCTTATTATATATACGTAGATGGTTTGGTGTGGAGACGAATGAATAATTTAAATTTCCGGAACAATTTAATTAATTCAACTTTGTGAAAAGAATCGTTTTTATCCTGAAGTATTTCATAATCGTGCTTTTTATTTCAATGTTTTTTTACAATAAATAATGATTTCGTTTGAAAAGGGCTAAAATATAATGCCTTATCTCTCTCCACATACCATTGCACGACATAACTCTTGCATCCTATATTATATTTTATAATGGGTTTTGTAAATTTTCTTCGGTCTATATAAATATATTTATTAATAAAGAAAAGTTATAAGTTGAATATTTTGAATTTACATTTTTTAATGAAACAGTTTTTGCTTCATTTGAATAAAGAATTCTTCAATTTTTAAAAGATGTTATTGAATTATCAGTTTGGGGTAGATATAAATGCGCTATTTCTTTGGTCGGGTTTGCTTTAGTCGGGTTTTATTTACAGTGAAATTAAAACACTGTCTTGGTTTTTTCCCTATACTTTTTTTATTACTGTTTTTTTAATTAATTAAACTTTTTTCTTTATTTTTGTTTGTTTAAATTTGATTCTTGACTCGATCTTTTACTCTTTTTCTGATCAGGATAAACTCTTAAAAATCCACACAGTTGTAATTTCCCGATGATTATAAATTGCTTTGATAGATCTTAATTTTCATTTAATTAAATCACAACCTCATTAAATTTCAAATACTATATGAGAAACTGAATAATTGTGAGTTATATATCTGATAGTGAAATTTTGAAAGAAAGTCCCAAGATCTCATAATATTTATTAATTATATCATAAAAATTAAAAAATAATTATAATTGAAAAAAACTTTAAAGCAGAATTTTACAGATTGATATTTAATAAAATTTTTATATAGTAATAAAAATACGTTTTATACATGTAAAGATTTTGATATTTTCAGAACTTCAATATCACGGAATCAATTTTTTGATTAAATTATATATCTATATCGGAATTCTATTCTTTTTTGAAAGAATTCAAAAAAGAATGTCTCAATGTTTTATAATATTTATAAATAAAAAACATTTTTTTTTTAAAAAAAAGGAAGAAAAAAACCCTTTAAATCATGACTTTAACAGCTTAATAAAAATTACTAAAAGAATAACATTTACTAATAAAATTTAAAAATATGTTTTTAAAAGCGAGCAAGAAAGGAAAGAAGAAGTTTTTGATTTAAAATCCAGGCATAAAACAAAAACTGTAAAACAGTGAGTTGCTGAAAATGGTATTATAATTAAATTAAGCCCTAACATCACAGGAAAAGAAATGTCTGACCTTTACATAAAAAATAATAATAGTTTAATTTTAATAAACATTCAGATATTTTATTTATAATAAACTTAAAATGTATTATAAGTATGAGAATTTAACTATATGATTTATAAATTTCTTATACATGTAAATTATTTTTGCGAATACTATACATTTTTATGACTTCTGTTCCCCGTTTTCAGAATTTAGATTTAAAAAAGTATATTTTTATCATACAACAAAAGCACATTAAAAATTATTCGATTAAAACTTTGTCTCTTCAAATCAATCAATATACAGACAAATTAATACTTGATCATTTGAAAAAATGCTTACCCTTTTTAAAAACTGGGGTACAACAATAATATCTTCAGCTGCAAAGTTGAACTGTGTAAGAACTTCATTAATCCGATTCACCAGTTCGTCGGGGAACACATGATTTCCGTTAGGAGTTTTTAAAACTTCGAACTTGTCCCAACTCTGAAAGGATTTCAAAGGTGCCATATGGTAACAAAGGACATTTTCGACCTTGATTCCGAGACAGAACACGGCGACAGAGGATTTGCTATCTGAATGACCGCATATGTGATAAGCATCTAGGACGTTGTTCTCCAGGAATCGTAAAAAGTCTGGCGAAAAAAAGACCACGTGGATCTTGGCCTGTGTTTTCTGCTGCATATTAGAAAGTTGTAGAGAGTGGTTGTTTACACAGATGTAATTGATGGGCACACTGTCGAACTGGTTTATAAGTTCCATGGCCAGTTTTTCCGAGTCGTTGGCAAACAAGACCAGGATATTGCACGTCATGATGCTGATTCAAATTTTCTAAGAATAAAAATATAAGGTTACAAATCGTATTTCAGGAGCTGGTACAGTTTCAAAATAGCAAATCCGCGGTGACAAAAATGGATTGTATGAAAGCATCAACATAAATTTTAGTTCATATATCCAAGAATAAAAGAAGTGTTATAGAAAAGTTTTAACAAAATTTTAGAAATGTAAGATTTTTAAGGGAAAAAATGCTTGAAAACTTCTATAATAAAGATTTATAACTTGCATTTTTATATTAAAAGGTAATTAAATATATCGAATTTTTTATTACACTTTGAATAAAGATAAAACGGCTTTAAAGTACTAAAAAAATTACTTCTTGAAATAAATTGACAAAAAAAGTTTAAATTCTCGCAGAAATGATCGTTTTAAGTTAAGCAGATGATTTAATGCAATCAAAAATTATTAATGAGAAATCGCTGACTCCACTAAAATTAAGAAAAAGAATAATGTATAGTTCAAGAAAGAAACTGGGGCAATGCATTAGTCTCAATATTAATAATACATTTGGTCTCAATATTAATGTAAATTTTGCTGTAAACAAAATAAAATTCATTGAAAAGTTTTCCTTTTTTTTTTTTTTTTTGAAGAATGGAAATAAGATATAAAAAATCTACCGAGTTGATTTTTCAGCTATATAAAAATGAAAATTATGATTCATTTATTTTCTTCATCAACAATTTAAAGTAATTAAACTAATTGTAAAAGATAGCGAAAATGAAAATGCTAACAACAAACCTCTGCATGAATTTGAAAAAGAAAATTATTATTACTTTTACTTACTATTCTGACGAAGCAAGTTTTTTTCATTCTATCTTTACTATCTTCGTGCACGGAAACGAGCTGCTACGCTTCCTTCCTTCGTGAACTTCTCCCTGAAAAAAAACCACGATCAGTTTAAAGATTTGTGATATTTATATTCAGACAGATAAGTGTTTAGGAAACGGAAGAAAGATCTTCCCTCCACAAGATTCATAAATGATCATCTTTTATAGTTTGTTTCACTGAGTTGAGTACCATTTATATTTCTTTGGGCGTTAATTACCAGGCATTGGGTGATGTCTTTTCCCCCGCCCCATTTGAAATTTTCTAGAACACGCACATTATATCAAAAATATGACGTATAACTTTTTGACCGCAAAAAAAAGAGGAAAAAAATATTTTTACTATTCATAGCCATAATTATTAATTCTGATTAGAATATTGCCATAGATAATTTTAGCATTTCAATTTGAGATCTTATCACAGATTGTTCTAGAAATTATTTCTGTACATTACATGAAATGTCAAAACATTGTGCAATATGTTTTTCACTTTTCGAGGATTTCTAGATTCAAAACTCGTCACTGTTTCATCGAAAGGTCGTCAATCGAATTTGACAAAAAAAGATATGCTTTTGTTTATTAATCATGCTCTTAAATTTTTTGAGTGTGATATATATGAATTCTATGTTGACCCAAAATAATTAGGTCATTAGAGGATTCAGCTGTTGCAATAAAATATTTCTAGTTTTTGACAAACGGCCCTTTTATATAACTGCGACCATCTGTATATATCTATACATAATTTCACTAGAATAAGATGTGTGTTTTTAACTAAAAATGATCCTTTTGGGGTATCATATTTTCCAATTTTCATTCGTCACGGCGCCATGAGTCATAATGAGTGATCACAGCTTATTTGGCAATATAATCCATTATTATATCGCCAAATTGGCTATATAATTATACTACCTTCAATAAATAATAGCCATTTAAAACTAAATTTCAAATTTAAAATTTATATCTCAGAGTTCTCTTTGTAGCTCCTCCCAAGACACACCCTCACCAGTTTCTTCTGATTTCCTCTTATATAACTTTTACCCTATATTCGCTTCCTTTTGGCTAGGGCGTCAGAACAATTAGGTGCATGATGGCGAAATGACATTCGGCATTTCACCCACATGTTGCCTCTAATTTTACGTGCACAGTGGAGAAGGATCGGGAAAATTCGAGAACTGTTCAATTAATTAGTAAATAAATGCAGTGATATCTTGATGAGATGAAAGGGAGGCATCGATGCCCGGCTTCTGGTTTTGGTCTTTGGGAGAATACTGAAGACAAAACATTAAGTATACTGTGTATACAATCTTTACTATCTTGTGTACATAGCATAGAAAAAGTGTCAAAATCATCAAAAAATTCTAACTCGAGATTTTGACAAAACTTAACTTTTTAGACCTTTCTGAGTTAGAAAATTGCATTTAAATAAAATGTTCATCTCACTGTTTGTGACGAATATAACTAGAAAAAGGTGTGTGTTACTAATACCAGATGACCCAGCAATGCTAGAACATCTCCATAAAACCCAATATTTCCAAAAAGTCCATAAATAGAGCTGAATCTTTGAGTATGTCATGCTTTATGAAATTTAGACAATTTAAAATGTGAGTGGGAGAAGTTGGAGCGTTCTTACACCAATGACAGTCCGGGAAATACTTTTGACCCTGTTGAAAAATGAAGCCTTTTAAATATCCGTTGATAAATTGAGAGATATCTTTCTGAGTTCGAAAATCACATTTAAATAAAATGTTCATCTCACTGTCTGTGACGAACATAACTAAAAAAAGGTGTGTGTTACTAATATCAGATGGCCCAGCAGTGCTAGATCATCTCCATAAAACCCAATATTTCCAAAAAGTCCATAAATATAGCTGAGAGAAGAACTTTGAGGGGGTAGAACTTTGTTTTCTGTCGTCCCTGGTCTGAAGGGCCCTTTCAGGACAATCTCTAAAGTTCTAGTTATAGGATAATCTCTAAAGTACCGGGAGTTATTCGGAGGAACAAGCCAAAGCTTATTTGTCTTCGCTTTTGCAATTGAGGAGATCTCTGTATACGTGAGAGTGTGTACATTACCAGCTTCATCAGCGGTAGCCGCCACAGCAAGGACGTCAGCTCTCTCGTTGCCTTCAAGTCCGATGTGGGAAGGGATCCACCGAAAGTGAATGTTGGGCTTTTCAGTAAGTCGATGGATAGTATTTAGAATGCTAATGCTCGTTAAGTCTCCCACTTGCTTCCAGTACGATAGGTGCTGTAAAGAGGCACGACTATCCGTTAAAATCCATATGTCATTAAAACTGGGAATGATACAGGTGTCGGCTAGTTTTAGCCCCTTGTGGATTGCTAAAAGTTCCAACCTGAACACGGAACAGAAGTTTGGATTTCTAATCCGGAGATCTAATGTTCCTTCAGAAGTCACTACATATACTCCGCTGTCAGCTGCGCCATCGTCTCGCCTGCTGCCGCCAGTGTAAATCATGAGAGCAGAGTGAGGAATGCTATGAATAGTCTCCAGTGCCATCTGTCTTGCAAAATCTGGTAGTTCTGCCTTTTTGGAAAACTTTGTCAAAAGCTCAGTGTGAAAGTGGATTTTTTCAGGCTGAGTAATAATTTCAGGAATTCTCAAAGAGTGCGGCTCGACATAACTAAAAAGGCTTTGACCCGGACGGATAAAATTTGATATACGATCTATAAACCAAATTTATTCTTTTCAATGAAATGTTTAACAAAATTTGTTCAGAGGAAGTAAGCCTATTCCGCTGCTTGAACATAAGTTATTATGAAACTACAAAATGAATAGAACACATATTTGATGATTATAGAATAGACACCCATCAGATTTTGAGGTAAATTCAACCAGGGTTTGACCGTCTGTCGGTTTGTACTTTCAGAAACATGTAAACGCGATAACTCAAATAGTTAAATACATCAATTTTGATATGGGATTTTGTGACTAGAAGTGTAGTTTTGTGTCTAATTTTTGTTTGAATAGAGTAGGGAAAATGGATATAAAACAAAAATTCGATTTTGGAGTACTATTAATCGTATGTCAAGGATTAATCTCCTAAAATAAACAAGCCTAGGATCAAACGATAGATTCAGTAAAAAGGCTAAAATTCACATCAATAGTTAACGTTTCGTAACTATTGTATTCTAACGCCAAGCAAGGCTTTTATTCTTATTATAACCTTCTTATTAAAAAGTATGAAAAAAAAATTTGGTAAGGCTGCTGCCGCTGTATAAAACAGATATGACAAGAGGATTAAAAAAATTATCCTTTTTCAAATCTCCTTCCTGACGTTATTTACACTTACTACTTATTGTTGACGACTGAGTGCGAAGAAATAATACTTCAGGCTGCTATTTACACACTACATCATTGAAGACGAGTAAAATGAGAAAATGGCTGAATGACTTTTATACATATCTGATTCATTGTTATTCTTGAATTTCTAAATGAATATGCCAATAATGTTTATGGATGTTGCATTTCCTAATTCCTTAAATAAAGTTATTAAGACTGACATCCTTAAAAATATTAGACTTTCAAATATTGGAATTTTTGCGAAATATGCTCTCATCATATTTCGTTTTGAAAAAAAAATAATGAACACGATGATTGCACTAAATTGGAAATCATTCACAAAACTGATGATGTTGATAGTTGAATATTTTATTGAAAAGTAATTATAATTATAAAATTCTTTAGTCGCTAATTGTCTTGCTTATTGACCCAACATAATGATACAAATGTTACAACATAAATAATGTTCGCTCAGCTATTTAGAATTTAATAAACAATCTTAAGAAACTGTTATTTGTTAACATATTAATAAAATAGGCATTTATACAAATCTAATAAGTTGATATTCAGAATTATATTAATTGTATGGAGAAGCTGTTCAAATTCAAATACTTGAATTCAAATTGAAAATGTTCATATGAGTAGAAAAATGAAAATTATGAAATTTTGAGTACTTTAAAATTAGATAAATGCAAAATGGCTACACTTTCTCTTTCCTTAATTCATAGACAGTTACAAAATCTAAATTTAAATCTTAAATTTTGATGTAAAATCTTTTTGAATTATGATTTTTTTTGCAGGGCAGTTGATAGTTTTATTTAAATAAAACTAGCAACTAAAAATAGGCCAACAAATTTATTGACAACATGATTAATAATGGATGTTTTTAGCTGATTTCAGAAAAATCTATGATACCAAAATATCCAAAATGATACAGATTTTTGAAATTACAAAAAAAAAAATTGCGAAATGTCGTTTATTATATACGTTACAAAATTGAGGAATGATATAATCAATTATTAGAACTTAAGATGATTCCATAAAAACAAATCAAATTACTAATTATATATATTTATAATGGATCTTTTCCCATCAAAAACCTTGATAATTTATTTCGTTTTATTCCGTAGTCGGAAACGAAAATCTAGTACTTCATATAGAACAGTAAAAATGTAAGGAATACTGCATGAAGAACTTCAACGGAATTGTTGAATTTGGCGATGTGAAAATGTCTCCTTCCCAGAAACTAATGGCGATAGTTGTAAGATTCTAACCATTATACAACAAACATTTCATCACAGTACACATAACAGTATCCTAGTACACATAAATTTTTATGCTATTGCTCCTATTAAAAGGTCCTAGTACACATAGATTTTTATATTATTGCTCCTGTTAAAAGGACTTTCATTACATCAGCTATAACCTTATTTCTCAGTTATAATAAAATGAAATGAAATGTGGGATGTAATCGACTGTCAATTTTAAAATCTTAGAAATATCTTGAGTGCATAAAATTTTTTAAAAATAAAATCGGTCTAAAAACATTCAAATATTGAATGCAGCTCCCTTAAATTGGTTTAAATAATTTGAAGAATTTCAGAGTAACCTCATATATAATGAAGTTAAAAAGTAAAATCAATAGAGTTTTTAATCTGGTACGAAATATTATTCCTGAACTAAATCTTCGGCATTCATATTTTCCGTCTTTTCAATAAAAAATAGTTACAATTTTACAAATTTTATTTTTATATAATTTGTGAAGAGAAAAGAAGAAAAAGAAAGACAATTTACATAAATTTAAATGTGAAGCATGCTAAATTTTATATAATCGTCTTGCATTGTAGAAGAACTTTTTTAAACCATGAGAATATATCTTTAAAATAGCTTTAGGAAATAAAGTTAGAAATCATTTTGAATGAATAAACTAAGTACATCTGTGTCGCAAGACCAAAACAAGTCAGAGCTGGAAATAATTTAAAAACTAGAGGAATCGTGAAATATTACCTTTATTATCTAATCCAAAAAAAGTAATTTTTTCTGTTTGAGCCAAACTTAATTATACTCATTCAAGGGCAATAGAATAATTTTTCATATTATGATAATGTGCCCTAGTAGCACACAAATATTGTACAATATTCATCGATATTCGCAATATTGTTTAAGATTGTGGAATATTGTTTAATATCATATAATATTGCACAATATTGTACAATATTATGATACAAGATATGCTAACTGGGTATATAAGCTTTAGATTGGCTACTTGTAGATTGCGACATAAACGATGGGAGGAGGAATTATAACCCTACGGAACAGAATATTGAGACTGGGGTTAATAAATACGGCAGGCAGTTACTTTTTAGGTAGTGAAGCTATTAAGTAAAAAATATGAAAATTTGATTAGATTTTTAATTCAAACTAATTAAATTGCAACGGTTTTTTCTCATCAATAGCTAATAATAACTACAGAAAAATATTATATAAATTTTAAAGAAATGTGTTACCAATTTAATTTTTGTTTATTTATTTTCTAATATTTAAATAAAATTCTAAAAATATATTCGTTTTATTTCAAATATTTTGAAACAATAATTTTATTGTTTATTTTCAGAATATTTACACATGCCCATTGCCTTACCCTTCTTTTTTTTTCTCAATAATTATCATACAAAATCCATTTTGACATTTCAAACTTCAAGAAATTAAGGTTTTACCGTTACTAATTATACTACTAATTATATTTCAGTACAAATATACAAATATATTTTACATAATGTATATATTTTAAATAGTTAATAAATATAATTTAAAAAATAAATATATTTAATAAATATAATAAACAATAATTAATAAATATATTTTAAATTTATTAAATTTTCTAATTTTAATAAAATTTAAATATATTTGTAAACAAAGTTTAGGACAATACCCGGCTTTGTTATAGCTTAAATGTAAATTTTTCGAATATAATAATCAATTAAATGTAACTCTTCTAATATGATAATAAGAATAACTGAATTGAGTAAATTAATATTATGAATTTCCTTTTTTATTATACAAAACATTTACTAGAAACATAAAAAAATCAATGATGCATAACATTATTAAAAACTTAATTGTATTTTCCAAATAACTTAATAGACCATCAGCATAGTAATTTTCACAAAACAATTGTTTCGTGTATTTCATAACTATAAACTAACGTTGAAAAAAATAATGAAGAATTACTTATAAATCTTTATTAAAATATTTGTAAATTTACAATATTTGTATATTATTAATCTATTTGTAAAAATATTTGTATATTATAAATCTATTTGTAAAAATATTTGTATATTATAAATCTATTTGTAAAAATATTTCTATATTATAAATCTTTATTAAAATATTTATTAAAATTTTTGTAACTTTATATACAAAAAAAACCTTGTCAATTGCTCTTACAACATGTTTTCTTATAAATTCTATAAAAATTTAAAAATTAGTTAAACAATATATTATTTTACAAATAAAATTATATACTTACAATATTATATCAATAAATAATCTTACAATCATATGCAGATGATATGTTATTTTCAGTTTAAACATAATTAAGAATCTTTGCAAATCTAATAATACTTTTTAGAAACAAAACTTGCAAAATAATACATAATTAGGGGAAATAAAGTAATAAAATATCGTCAAGTAGACACTAATTTATTATTGCCAAACAATTTCGGGAAAAGTTATTTGAATGAAAATAATTAATATCTAACATCCTTACAAATACCAAGCAAAACTTGTTTTTGCAAAAGAATGGAGAAAATGGACAGTAATAGCTTTTGAAAAAAAATCATTCGTTTCCGCTAGAATTGATTATTAAATATCCGATTTAATATTATTTATAATTGATTATTATAAATAATATTAAATCGCAGAATAATATTAGATTGCAGAATCGGATAATTGATTATTAAATATCCGATTCTGCAATTATTTATAATTTTTTGTTAAAATTTAGGGTTTTAAAACAATACATGAAGCTTATAGTTTTATAAAATGTTGACGAAGGTTTCATTACAGGTTAAAAAATATCGTAACCTTCTTTGTGAAAAAAGGCATGAAGTGAGACTCAATTGTATTTCATTTCTAATATTTTCTCTATCAAAAACTAGCTTTATGACCTTATAAGTGATAATATTTATAAGCAGTAATTTATGGAAATGACACTTTTATTTCCACAAATTTTTTATGAAATATTTAAATATAGAGCAGATTACTAGAATTATCTCTAATAGTTGAATTTTGTTAAAATTCATTCTAAGGAATAACTATCTGAAATGTAATGGTACAATTTCTAAAATGGGTACATAAACGTAATTTTCAGTAAATTGTTATTATGGTGTTAATTCGTTTCAATATTTTAGGCCTAGTTACATTGAAACTGATGAAGAATTTATTTAAGGAAGCCTATCAGTTTAATTTTTAATGTCACTTGGATTCTTAGTCAGAGATGATACTTCTTACATATTTTTAAAAATTTTAAAAATTTTATTTTAGTTGAAATCTTTTTTATGAATGTTTTACTAATTTCCGCTAAAATTTAAATTTGAAAAAAGATTTCATTTATAAAAAAATATTTCAATTAAAATAAAATTCATAAAATATTTAAAAATATGTAAGAAGTAT
>JAOUZG010052315.1:4229450-4245076 GCA_026289955.1 Argiope argentata | reverse complement strand
TTATTTTTATGTATTCATTTTAAATACTTCTTACATATTTTTAAATACTTTATAAATTTTATTTAATTGAAATCTTTTTTTATGAATGTTTTACTGATTTCGGCTAAAATTTAAATTAGAAGAATGAAATTAAAATGCTTGGAATTCAAATTTACTCATTGCTCTTAAGACTTGAAATCTTACACTATATGATCTAAAAAAACTTGTGGAAGAGGATAACTTGAAAGCGGCTCTCATTCTTTAAAATATTTAAATAAACAAATACAAATCTACATTCCGCTTTTATCTTAAAGTATACTGCTTTCGAGAAGTGTTCAAAGAACTACAGTTCGTAAAGAGTTGCCAAGATAGTTAGTTCATCAGAAGGAAGTACTTTTAACAATTGCCTTAGGGCTATTGAAAACTTACCTCAGGGTGTGCAAATAAATGAACTAAGTAATCCGTTTGTAAGCAAATAAAGAACCCGTTCCTTTCTAAGCACTTTCTTCTCTTCAAGCATTTGTAATTGTTTGTCAAACGATTTACTTCTCTCCGTTCTTTGCGACTGTTTACTCGGCAATGGCACGAGTATTATTCCGCCATCACTTCCTGCGACTTCGTAGAAATATTCGGGGAGGAAGTACCGCTTACCTTTATTTCCGAACGCATTCAATACGAAATAAACTTCAGATTTTTTTTCTCCATTTATGTTGAAAGGATAGAGCTATCTGGAAACGTCTCTTTCGTTTAAATGGTTGAAAGAATTAAATGGGATTCTATTTCTTCAAATCCTCAAGACACTAAAAATCAGCGATCATTTGTTCATATACTAAGGTTATAGAAATGGCTCTAAATACTATAGTTTTTAAACTGTTTATAATATAAATATTATTCTTAATGATTTCTCTCATTTCTATTATTTATAAGGAAAAGCATATGTTATGTAAGCTAAAACATATGCATATTGGTGCTCAGCAAAATGGATTATTTCGATACAGTTACCAAATTTGACATAGATATAACTTGATGGGTAAATATATATACATATATCCAAGATTTTTTTTTCTTTCAAGTTCTATTTAATTGAAAACTAAGCGACATTTTAACGTTTACCCTCGCTAACTTCAGTGAAAAATTATCACTACACTCTACTGATATTTACACTATTATTATGCAAAAAATGTCTTATTTAAAATTACTTTTAATAATACCATTTAGTTGAAATATCAATTTCTGTATCTTTTTAAATATATATATTATTTATTTATTTCTGTATGATGTCTAACAATATGTTTATTATTGCAATTTTCACTGTTTCCTTAAATGTTTAATCGTATAATTTTCATTTGTATTTGAATGTTAAAGAAGAAAATTTGTGAAAATTATTTGCGCATTTAAATGAGAAATTTGGATCTTTTGTTGAAATTATATTACTACAAAAGACAACATGCTTTTTAAAGCATCTTATCCATGTACTTAAAGATTATAATGACACTTAGAAGTCATAGAACTCGTCTTTTCAGGAAGATTCATGTTCAAAATAAACAGAATAGACCTAAGGCCTTTAGCCCAGATTTTTAATTATATTATATTATTATCGTATAATGATATGGTATCAGCTCATTTTCTTTGAAAATATTCTATCTTTGCAAACATTTCATTTAAAAAGTGATTTTAAAGAGTTATGACAGCCAGCGAGTTAAATAGCATGATTTTAATGTCTATCACAGTTTGATATTTAAAAAAATACATTGTTAATGATATCATGAACAGCAAATTAAGGGTAAGCATTTTTAATGAAATTTCACACTATCAATATTCCGATATACAACTAGCTCACTAAAAGACATTAATTCAAAAAAATATTTTACTTACAATTAACAATAACAGTTACAATTAACAATAGCCGCGACAAATGTCAGTAATAACTGATTAATCAAATTGCCGTAAACATGCATATTATATTTTAGTTATTTTAGTGGTTATTATCATGTCAGAACATGATGTTGTTTTGGGAATGAGGTGTGTGGCGTCAGCAAAAATCCGTAATTGGAAAATAAAAACTTTATTACCTGCACGAGCACCTCAAAATATCAGCTTTTAATAACGCGTTGCCATCGCATTTACAAAAGCTCTGCTTTTTTAAAAAAAATAAGTTAATGACTACAGCCAATAAAACTTAGAAAAATGCCATTTTGAGCACGCGATTATGTGAAATGAAATAAATAGGAAATGCGATATTTTTTAAAACAATCAATGCGAGACAAAGTTTTTTTTTAATCGTTTGTAATACTAAGGTGACTCATTCAATGAAACGATTAAAATGAATAAAAATATAATTGAATTCGCACGGGCACGAGGTGATTGGCCGTTCAGGAGATGATGTTCTAACATGATACATTGAAATATATGATACAATGTATATGACATATACATTGAATTCTGAATTCATACATAGAAGATTTTATTTTAATCTTTTTTATTTAGTAATTATTTCAATGTTTAATGCTTGAAGCAATATAAAGGATACTTGAGAATGGATTTCTTAGTTTTGAAAGGTGGCCATAGAAAAAATACCTTACATAATGAAAACAACGCCTGGCACGGCAAATCCGCTCTTTTCTCTAAACTACTTTCTGACACTAGAGGATTTTTTTTTTTTCATTTGAAAATAAATGGTTTGTTTTATTTTTTAGAGAAATACTAGTCTTTAATATCGTATTCCAGTCTCACAATCGAACCTGTTGATACTTTTTTTAAACTCATGAGTCATAAAAAATTGAATAATAGAGTTGGTGGAATTTTTGTAACTGTAATATTAATGCAGTTATCACGATCATTGAAAAGCTTTCACATCTAAGATGCTATCTAAAAGTTCTGAATTAATATACTTTTAAAACTATCACGAAATTAGTAATAAGTGCGTCATCAATTCTATAACACGATTAATTGGGATTTTTCAAAATTCTTCTGCATCGGATGTTATTAATCAGTGAAATTCAATCTATTCATTAAAAACATTTTATTCATTACTTGTGAATCAACACAAAGGAAGAGGGAAAAAAATCTTAGTGTAACCGGATGATAACGGGAATTCTGCGATGAATAAAACATTCGTCGAAAACGAAAGTCTGTGCTTATATAATTCTTCTACGCATCTTTAAGCATGAAGTATTTGAAATTGAAGAATACATTGATAGTGTTGTAGCCACAGCAAGATGTTTAAAAATTATTTTTATCAGCATAAAATTTAATAAGAAAAACAATATTTAATGAACCCTTTCTATGCTATTTACCCTTTCTATGCTATAATAAGAATTAGAATGTTCTAAGTACACTTTGTATTATAATATATAATGAGAATAAAAGTAAAGGAGTTCCTTAAATTAGAAAATAAATTTAATTTCTTTTTAAGTAATGAGACCAAAGCTTAAGTCTTTAACAGACATATTCTAAGCAAATTAAAATTTTAATCATATTAATAATATATCAACAGATATATCCACCGTTGTTTGGGATCAAAATGCTTCATGTCTAATATTTTAAATATAAAAACCATTTAGGCATAAAATATTATAATATACCCATTTCTTATAATGTCAGAA
The DNA here is from genome assembly GCA_026289955.1 of Argiope argentata. Classification (NCBI taxonomy): domain Eukaryota; kingdom Metazoa; phylum Arthropoda; class Arachnida; order Araneae; family Araneidae; genus Argiope; species Argiope argentata. The sequence goes on along the minus strand of JAOUZG010052315.1, from coordinate 4,241,492 downwards.
ATATTTTTACATTAAAACGAAAATATCTATTATACATACTCGCTGATCTTCTGATTCACACATTCGCAATGTTTTGACATAATCCTTCTTTCACAGACTGAAACAGCTGCTAACGTCGAACATCTGTCTCCTTTGCTGGCAAAAACTTCATCTTTCTTACCTTCTTTGAACAATAAACTTTACCATTATGCCTCGTCGAATCGTTTTTTAAAATTTCTTATCATTTAAAATTCGGTAGTCTTTTTAATTATAATATTACGTATATATTACTTCTTAGAAAACGTAACTAAAGATAATATCATATTTTAAAGATAATAATTTTTAAAACTAATCAAATAAACTTTAGAACGATAACAGAAAAAAAATGCTTCTATTAGAAAACTATTTTAGAAGATAATAAAAGGTTGCCAAAACTGTTTAAAAAGTAAAATAGAATAATCAAAAAAATAAAGATAGAGTAATTCTTTTCTTCAAAATCGTTTGCAATTATTTAGTTATTAAATCTTGATAAAATTATAAATTGAAAAAAAAATTGCACAAAAATGGAACTGGTATTATTAAAAATATAAATTTCTAAATTTTAAAATTGTATAAAATGTTACTTGAGGACAATTTGCTTAGAATTTACAACGAAAAAACGGCAACACATCGCTTAGTTTCTAACTAATAGCATATTTAATGTTTTTGCTCTACTAAATGTTATCAACATTTTTTTATTGTTTTAAAGAATAATTGTGCTTAATTTAGTTGAATTTAACTAAGTTTTTTAGAGAGAGATACGAAATATACAACAATATACGGATAGATACAATGATTTTTATTTACGATAGGATTTTTACTCCCCAATTACTGTTTTCAAATATTTTTTCAAGTAATTTTGAATTGCTTTCAACATTTCATGCTTTTAGAATTTTGTTTTATATTCTAAATTTTGGAAATAATTTTTTTCAACATTTAAAATGACAATATAAGATAATTTATTTGATAGTTATTATTTTCTTCTTTTTAGGTTATTGCATAATTTGTTCGGCTATTATTAAAGATGAATGATTATGACATTCCAAAATCCAAACCGTTTCACTACAGCTACCAAATATGGCACATAATATATATCATGGTAGATTGGAGTACAGAGCTTGTTTTTTTTTTTTTTTTTTTTTTTTTGAAATTGTAATTAGAGTTTTAATCAGTTAAATATTAGGCTGAGTTAGGCTTTTATCCATGATGACTTTCCAAAATATTTACAGAGATTTTAAATTTTAAAAATAATCTGTTTAACGATACTTTTTTGATAATTATGTGACTTCTTTCGAAGAATTTCGGCAATTTCTTTAATATATACGTAACATTATTATTTGTTGAAATCAGAAGGAAGTTTCGAAGACATAAATGACACTTTGAATTTTTAAGTTCGTTTTATTCCATCACGGGAAGCAATTATTACGAGCAAACATTATGTACGAGCAAAAGCGACGAGTGCAACACAGAACTGACAGAAAACGGAATGGCAAAAAGCTGATGAAACTATTATCCCTGTGAATATATACTTTTAAGATTTTAATAGGGAATTTTTATGCATGTCAGTCACATGTACATCTCATGCAAGAAAATCATAGGGATCTTTTAATGGAATGTGCTTGGCTGGACGATTTTCATCACTTCACTTGGAGCGTGGGAATTAGTCAACTTTTAGCCGATTCAGCAATTTTACAAAGTTTTTTGTTGAATTAATTAACTAGAACAAGTGAAATGGACAAGGAAATAAGAGAATATTTTAGAATTAAGTTACTATGAGCTAAATTAAATTGAAAAGTAATTTGTGAAAGTCATGAAAAAGTCACCATGCCACCGCCGTCCTTGTTTGCATTTCTCATAATTCATCAATCAATGACAAATTATGAGCTTTATCAATATTCTTTTCTAACCATAATTTCACTAATGTTTTTAATTTTTTTAATCCTCATTACAAGGCCTATTCTCTAATGACGTTCACCCATACGTTGTAATGATTTTACATTGTCTGGTCCGACAGTAGCGTTAAAATTATTTTATTGACATAAAAACAACTCGTTCTCATCTAGATTAATAATATTTACGTCACAGTTGAGAGTTATACACAAATAGTTCCTCGATTAATTTCGAAGAAACAACCTAACAAGAAAAGCTAAAAGGCTGTTAGCGCTACTACAAGGATAACTCTACGAGCCAAACGATCTTCGGGTGGATCTTAACACAGAAGCCCGAATCCTGCGAAGCTCCCCTTCTTCCAAAAATCTCGCACTTTATTTTTTTTTCAACACTCCGCCTTTCATTTTCACATTGGTACGCTTGAACTTCCCGTTACCAAATAGTAGTTCAGAAAAAAACCCTCAATGGTCTCCAGTTGATCTTGGAAATATTCGTTCATGATCCACCCTCCCAGCTGACCCTTCACAATGAAAACAAGAAAGATTTACATCCGAAGGGTTTGATAACCTTCCCCTTTCGTGATACGATTTAGTTCCTTGGAACGACGAAAACGCGTGTGGTTCTTTGTCTGGTCTCTACTAATATTCCAATTAGAAGAAATGGTCCCCCATTTGGCATTCTGGAGGTAACAATCTGAAAGTGTTGCATAGTTGATGACACAGTCAGCCGGAAATGCCAATTATCAAGTGTGGGAGCCAGGAAACGTTACAATGGTCAACAAATGTCTCAGGATAAGGGAACTGGATCCTTACAATGTTAAAATAGTCATGTCACATTCAACTGCATTTGTCTAATATTGATTCCACATACGTTTTTCAACCAGCTAAAATGTGCTGTAGTTATCTCACTTGGATTACATCAAAATTAATAATCTTTATTCTCGAACCACAGGAAGTGAATTCAATAAAGAAAGCATTTCAGCATATTACAGAGGTTGAAATCATTTACCTGTGAGTTACTGAAAAGGAATGAAGTACTTTTATGTGATTGAGGTTATATATATATTTTTTAATTTGTCCATCTATATTTTGCATTGAACTACAAATGCAACCAGATCAGAGGATAGAATACCAAGAATGTAGATTATTTCCTCAGCCTATGAATTTAACTCTACGATTAGATCCTTTATTTTAAATAAACATTTGTAGTTATTTCAACTCATATAAGAACATAATAAATACCTGTGATAATAAATCAAATCTATTAATCTTTTTTTAATTGTTATTTTGACAAATAAATTAAAACAAAGAATATCTGCATAAAGACACATTCTGCAATCGATGTACAAATAAGACTTGCCAGTGTCTGGAAAAGGTTATTCTCATAGAACTAAAATGAAATTAAAAAGATGAAGGAAGAGAGCCTAGTTAAACCATCATTTCAAACTAAGCTTTAATAAAAGGCAGTTTAATTTTCATTTGATTTGCAACACATTTGATTTAAAGGAACTAATAATCGATAAACATGAAGTTGATAATGTGTTCTAATTAGTTCTGCAAGTTTTTTTAAACAACAAATCATGTAATACATAATTGTCACATTCTTCAGAATAAAGATTCTAACGAATGGTGCATACAGAATGGTAGCAAATGTTGACAATTCAAATGGATCTATTTCAATTCTATCCTCATACATGGAACAATTAAAAATAAATGCAAAATTGGGACTTCAATTTCTGATTTTTCACAGTTCAAATTTCTATTTTAACGCATCATTTTAATTCAGAATTTCTTCACTAGTAAATTTATCATTTGTTGCACTCTTTTATTTACAAACAACTGTTTTATCTAAATGTAATGATTTATTTTATCGTTATTTTGCAAGTAACAACATTCTTAATACATAAAAAAGAATTCTAAATTTATATTCTGTAGGTAGATTAAATTTTATAAAGGTCATGTTCATAGTTTGAGAAATAAGTAAAATAAATTTCAATTTTTATTTTCTTTGCAGAAAAAATCTCTCTTAATTTTAATTCTTCTTAAAAAGTGAAAAAAAAATTCTTAAATAATTCGTTACTTATTATATCCTATAAAGATGTATGAGATGTCATACAAAGAGGAAAGCAAAAGAAAGATGGGAATAAGCAAAAACAAATACAATTAAAATTTTTAGCACGGAATGTATAATGGATCCGCACAAAGGTTTTTTGGCCAGTTGAACACAAAAGCTTCAGAACAGATCAAATGACTATTTTCCAATTAAAATCTGTCATGGAGTGTCAGTTTACAGTTAATAATAGTAGATGGAAAAGGAATGCTAATAATATCTTTTACAAAAAGTCAAGAAATTCTTGATTTAGCTGTTTATTTTTTTGTGATGCTTCGTTTTTTTTCTTTCTCCATAGCCTTAGTATATTTGACATATCCTAAGTAATACTTAATTGATTGTTATTTTTAGAATACAGTATCATTGTTACAGGTTAACAATATAATCAAAATTGTAAAAACTTATTCATGTGTATTCATTTAATTATCTCCCAAATAAATGTAATGTAATTTAGAATAAAAACAAGAAAAGACCAGATACAGAGACTAGATATAAACTTTAATTGACTAAAACAATCCAACTATGGTTAAAAAAATAATTGAAAGTCTTATGAAATGATTATAGAAGTAAAAGATAAAATTTGTTGCTTATTTTTTTTACAATAAATAAAAATGCAAATGACTCGGGTGCTGTGCATTGTTTCCATACATAAATTATGCGTCAGCTGTGAAAATATTACAGCAACAACTGCACCAAGATTTTGGACGGCACGGCAAGGATGGCATAATATGTGGGCAGGTTATTCATTTCCATGGAGCTTTTTTGCCTGTGGATTTTAGCCTCCCCTCTGTAGATGTCCGGCTAGGTGCTCTTGATTTTCCCGAATCCATACTTTTAGAGCTGCAGGCACTGTCCCTTCGAGCTGTTATGTGTCCATATTTAGTACCGTACTCAGTCGAACTAACAGTTTTCTGAGTATAAGCACCAGATGATTTGTTTGTTTTGGAACAGGACATCAAACTCTTAGAACTCCCAACCGGATTCACTGTAAAATAGAACACATAAGATGGTGATTAAAGTTCACAATATTAACCATTAATCATGGTAGTATAGATTGTACATCAAATCATTATAGCTTTTAATAATAAGACAAAAATTAAGATTTAAGTCATTTATAGTTATTAAAATTCCATATATAAATTAGATGGAATCCAGAAATATTTCAAGGGATTCCTTGGGTTCGGTTCATAACTGAACCATTTAATAACATTTTCAAATTAGAAGGTATGATTATAGTTAAATTGCAAAGAAAACTGCACAAAAATCAGTGACAACAAACTGGAGTAGTTTCCCCAATAATTTTTAACAAATTCCATAGGAGATTCTCCTCCTCCTTAACATGAGAATTGTGGATCTTGAGTAAGGCCGTAAATGCTGCGAATACCAAAAATTTTAATATTACGGCTCAACATATTAGAATTTTATACTTCATAGATAATGAAGAAACCAGGTTTGCATTTTTATTGCAAGATTGAAACCAAAATTTAATACATAAGTACAATTTCAGTAACAATTTCAAAAATTTCATCCAAGTCACTAAATATTTGAGCTATTGTATTTATATGCATGTGAAAGAACAGACTTACAGATGATTAATTCTTTAACTAACATAATTCAAAATTCAATACGGATCTTTGGATCCCAAAACTGTTGTGGTGAAATCTTTATAAGCCAGATAACATCCCCCGGACTGAAGGGTCGTCACTTTTGGTCTAACAGTCATGTTACTTGGCTACAAACCTTAATTTTGGGAGTTTGGTCTTAGGGCAATCCACATCCACCAAACTGTGAACTAAATTTTATTTATTTAAATATTTTGTACACCTATTTTCCAACACACTTCCTTTGAGAAATTTAAACACAATTGGAAAAAGTCTACAAAATTGGTATGAAGAATGAATATCAATTGATAGTGGTGAGTTGTCTATCCACTATCATTTAAAGATTTTTTCAGTTACAAATACATAATCAGAATTTTAAAACAAGTCAATTTATCAAAATTTTGTTTTTTTTTATTTACTTTTCATGATAGGAATATTTTTTTCTTTGTTTATGAGAAAATAAAAAGCGATCCAAGATCCAAAATTTCATCCATATAATCAAATCAAATTATGTTAGGAATTCGTAACAAAGGTAAAATGTAGCTTCATCTGTGGATTAAAATGCACTCTTTAAATACTTAGATATTATCTAGGGTATAAAAGTCTGACAGAGATTCAATGTAGAAGTTTAACCTTCTAGTGTTTACTAACCCAATTTTGTTTGAAGGAGTAACCTCCAGTAATCAAACAAAAGCAGAAAATGCAACTCTTTGCCTTTGTAGTTTTGTTTTCATCAAGCCATATTTCAACCCTCTATGACATTGATAGGAAAAAGGTAATAAAAAATTATTAATTAAATGTTTAAAAAATTAATTTCTTCTGGGAACCATTTTAGAATTCAAATTTTAATGCAATAAAAGAAAAAAAAGACATAGTAAAATAATTACATACTTTTTTTTAAAAAAAAAATATTTTATAAATTGTGTAATGAAGTCTATAATTTCTACTTTTAACTTTAAATCTGTAATTATGTTTGTGTATTATAATCAGTGATTCCCCCCCCATCTTTAATACAATGCCACGAAAAGTATCCACAGAAACTTTTATGTAAAAGAAAAAAACAAACAAGAATAAACAATTAATATCTTATTATATCTCGCCATCAGAAATCTTATATTAATTAAAGTATGCTAAGACTAAACTGAAAGTATATCTTGAGTTTCTGATGAAATCTAATTAGCACAAAAGTGAATTAAAAATTATCTTTCTTCACTCCTAAGGTATTGGATATAATTTTGAAAAGTTTAAAGATGCCTATGCAATTCAAGCAACAATAAAAAAAGAGAAACTATTTTCTAATATAAATTGATATTTTAATAACATATGCAATTCTATCGTTCAGTTTTACTAACATTTGACCATTTCCAATAACAGATAAAATTCCACATTAAAACTTATAAAATTATGTCTATTATTGATTCTTTATTTTAATTAGAATAAGTAAATTCAAAATAATAAAGAAAGAAAGAAGCATAATACAGAATTAAGGTAATTAACTGATCATTAATAAACTAATCTTCATTTCTTATGCTTATATGGAATGTTATGCAGAATGAAATCTTTCTAGTATTATGTATATAACATACATATAAAATTATTTTAAAATTACTTAAAATTATAAGCAGATTTTTTAAAAATTTTTAAAACAAGAAACTAAATATTTCAAAAAATAAAAGGTAGATATTACTCACCTTTTTGAGGACAATCTTCTATGTATTGTTCAATGTTATTGACATGTATAAAGTTAAAGAGATAAACATCAAATTGAAAATTAAAGTATTCTAAATAAACTTCTTTTATCTCAAGTAAACTTTTATCCACTCAGAGATGTAGGGGAGGAGGGCAAGCATTAAAAAAATGTCTTAAGAATTTTAGAGCATGTCATAATTTAGAATAATGTTTAATACAAACAAAAATTCATAATCCCTCCCACACACAATAAAACTAAATTTTAAAGAAATCTTAAATGCTTATTTGAATACTTTTAATTAATTTATTCAGACTTTCCCAATATCTTTAGCCAAAATACTAAACAAACATAAAAAATTCCTTTTGGTAAATCTCAGGGGAAAAAAATTTATTTTTAGAAAAAAGAAATATCAGATTTTTTAGGTTTGGTTTAATTTTATGGCACAAGGACCAAATTTGACCATTCTGAACAAAACAATTGTTAGATATTTTAGTGTTAAAATTTAAAGCTTTCTTAGAAAAAAAAAAGCAATTAAATCTGATGTAAAATTTGAATATCCTTCAAAAAAAAAAAAAATTTGAATGAGGGTTTACACCTAAATGTCATTTAAGTTAAAAACAGTTGTGTCAAAATGAAGTTGCTGTGTTCTAAAATCTTAGCAATTACACAAAATTTGCTTAAACATTAAAACACAACTGCATTTATTGCAAAGTGGTGAATGATAAGAATGCAAAAGATGCTTTTGTAATAAATAAGGGTAGCCTATTTTAAGCTCGTGACAATAACATCTTTCTTTCTAGTTAAGAGTTTTACTTTTGAAACCTTTGACAAATGGCTGTATTTGATATAATTTATAGCTCAATTTTTTTAATACTCAATTTAATCAAAAGCACAATACTCAACAAAATTTATTGGAAGTAAGTTAATAAAAATGCTAAAGAAAAGACATTTTAAACTATTTTACAGATTATCTATTATTATTATTTTGCAATATTAAGAATAAAAATTTTTTTTAACATGATTATAATCAGATTTCTTGAATTTTCATAAAGTACATATTGACAAATTAAATAAAACAAAAAAAGAAATCATATTTCTTTAAATTTCAATGACAGAAGGGAAATATGTTTTGTCTAATAAATATGATGCTGTATTTTAATGAATTTGCATGATTTTCTTTCTTTTGGTTAACACTTATCATCAATTTGTATTTCAATTATCATCATCAATTTGTAATGCATTATATGAGTAGAGTTTTGGCTGATTGATTAAAATTTCTAAGTTTTTATTTTAGATAGTAAAGTTGGTTGCTTAAATACAAACACAAGGCACATGAATATAATACAATAATTCACAGTAAGAAATATAAAAAAATGTATAAAATATTAGCTTATATATTTTATGAAAGTAAAATCTTTAAAGTAAAATTAAAATCTTCAACTTTCATTCGCTCTTAAGTACTATATTGAATGCAATTTTTTCATTGAAATATTTCATATAATTTAATAACAATCATTAGAGGTAAAAATATGATAAAGGATATCTTCTGGAGAGAAGTACTCTGATGAGGTAGTTTTAATTTGAACTGAAGATATTGGCCCATATTTTGTAGGAGAACCATTTCCGGTCGTAACTGAAGCCATAAGAGCACGAGGAAATATTTCATAACCTAGTTTTAAACCTATTTCAAAATAAACATAAAAATTAAGTACAATATTAAATAATTTGCAATATATACTATAAGAAAGGCAAACTGATACATTGAAAGCAAATAAATTTATTATAAATAAATTAATCCATAATTTGATGATTTAACAACATTTGTAGTGAAATAAATATTTTTATTAAATAGTACATATTAAGCATTCAATAAATGTACTACTCTTAAAATAAATATTTTCATGTTGAAATAATAATAAAGTTACTAACTGATAATCCCGATTTAGTATTATATTTTCTTTGAAAAGAAAAACAGCATTTTCAAACAAACACAGTATTAAAAGTTAAACATTCATCAGAAATATAAAATCTGATATTAAGTGAACTAAGTGACCACAATTCTGTGGAGGGTGGGAAAGTAAGATTTACACATTGTGACTAAAATTAATAAAAATAACCATTAAAAATAAATTGTTCAAATTTATACCAGAAGAATGAAATGTGAATTTTTAAAAAGCATTTAAATTTAGACTAACAAACTTTTGTTGATTTGATAAAAAAATCAATTTTATGTAAAATGTAAAACCTTCCTTTCAAATTATTTTAAGAATTATTAATGAAATTAATCATTATTAGTCATTTAAAAAATAATGGATGTAAAATTCAAAGTTTCTGTTAAAAATAAACTAGAATGTTGTTTATTAAGAAAAGAGAAAAAAACCTGGAATTAATGAAAGCAGGAGATATTTCTTCATTATTTAAACACCAATATTGACAGTAAAATGTATTTACTCTCTTTTACACTAAAAATTGTTTTTTTAAAAATGAATATTATGTTTGAAGATAACCTTGAATATGAAAAAAAATAAATGGTTTTTAGATTATTAACCCATGAGTTAAAGAACTCAAAATCTTAACAGGCAATAAGCATGAAATTTCTACTGAATTTTGAATGAAATCCACCTGCAGAAAATATGTTCACCTTTCTATATAAAACCAAGAACTCAAAAATAAAAATTAGTTGGATGAAATTTAGCAGGTAATTTGATAATTAGAACTAAATGCAAATTCGTACAACTATATATATTTGAACAAAATACATTAAATATCTGACCATCTATTTGTCAACAAATCTACATGCATGTGAAAACAGCTTGAAAAAAAAATTTAAAAAAAATTGAGCATGTGGCCTTGTTAAGAACACTGCAGTTTTGTATTAAATTCTGAATTCCATGGGTGGAATGAAGACTTCACAATTTTTGTTAATATATATATATATATGTATAAAAGTCAAACAAAAATATTCCATATGATTCAAATAATTTTTTAATTATGTAGCAATCAAAATAATCTGTATGTTATAAATTTTCATTAGAAAGCAAATGTTTTTTTCCAATATTTTTGAGAGATTAACCTAATTTCAAATGTTATTTAACGAGACACAAAGATTATGCCCATATTACATTAGAAATTTAAATGTATGGAAGATTAAAAAAAAAATGTTTTACCTCCAGAGAGTAAATAGATATTTTCATAACCTCTTTGTACAAGAGTGGTGGCAACTCGAGATGCGGTTGATTCATCGTCGTCATACAAAATTATTAGTTCAGGACGGTTATTTTTCTTTCAGAATGTTAAGGAAAGCCATTCAATCATATAACAATAAAGAAAATATAATAACTTTTTTATAAAGAATTACAAATCCTTTGAAATTCAAGGTGTTCTAGTTAAAAAAAGGAATTAATAACATCCATTATGAGTATAATGGATGTTATTAATTCCATTATACTCATAATGGAACTTATATTGATATTTAAAAAATATTCAATATAAGTCTATTTGCAGTAACTTTCGATTAAAGGAATTCGTACAAGAGTGTAGCAACATTTCATCACTGTGACAGACAGTTAACCAGCAGTTTCAACTGTTTTATATGTTATCATTATAACTGAAAAAAGAAAATTTATCTATGGAGAGTAAATTTTCATATTCCAGATCGGGGTTTTTCAATCTCTTTAAATTTATACTTTCTAAGTATTTAATAAAAAAATTTAAGTACCAAGATAAAAGCATTTCAATTATTCAATACAATCTAAATGAAATGTTAAAAATTAAGAAAAAGCATTGAAATAATATTCAATCATATGCGTAAATAAAAAATATGCACCATAATAAAGTATGTATACAATATCTATCCTCCAACAATGATCGCCCAATCAGTAGCACAGATGTATTTTAATGTTGTATGAACAAATTATTGAAGAATATATATTTCTAAAGAATTAAAAAAAATTCAAATATAATTCCAATTAAGCTTATTTTAAAATTTTATCAATGTTTCGGGATTAATCAAAATTGGGAGTTTATCAACAAAACAAATCCGATCACAGTTAACAAGTTTAACCTTTTGCAGTCAGAAAGATAATTCGAAGTATAACTATTCAGTTAATATATGGATCTGTTTATTACATCAAAAAATAAATACAATCAACTACTTTAAGTTGAATTCTGAAAAATGAATCTGCATCATTTTAACATTCTGTAGATGATTTTTAAAATTAAAATTTTGAAAAATGAATTTAAAAAAATGTCAAAATTATGCATTTTCTTGAATAGTAGTTGAGTGAAGACATTCAACTGCAAAGGGTTAAAAAAGGTTTCTTTTTAAATTTAATTTAATTTTGTAGGAAGGGAAAAAAATACTAATTTTAAAGAATGAATTATTTTTAGGATTATTGATAATCATAAATCTTTCAACAATATCCTGATAAAAATGTTGTTAAGACATACAGAAAAAATGTGAAGAAATGAAATGTAGAACCATGGCAATATGGTTTTTTTACAAAGAAAAACTAGCAAATTCAAACATTCATAACATAATTTTATGTGTTTTTATTGAACAACAGTAAGATCGTTTTCCATAGCATAATTTTAATAAATTGCTGACCAAATTATATATATATATATCAGGCCGGATTCAATATACTTCTTTCACATTTGATTTTAATTTTCACTTTAAACTTATCGTATATTGCTATGTTATATATATATATATATATATATAACATAGCAATA
>JAOUZG010052315.1:4191454-4229050 GCA_026289955.1 Argiope argentata | reverse complement strand
TATTGCTATGTTATATATATATATATATATATATAACATAGCAATATACGATAAGTTTAAAGTGAAAATTAAAATCAAATGTGAAAGAAGTATATTGAATCCGGCCTGAAGACTTTTTCAAGGGTCACCCTCAGGCAGGAATTCAAACCAGGGATTTTTTCTGTGAGGGATCTGACAAGATTGTCAAAAAATGACCCCTCGTGACCCGAAAATCCCAGAAAATTGAGACCTTAGAGAAAAATTAGTTACACAGAAAATAAATACATTTGAATCCTGATGGATTATATATATATATATAAGAAAAATTTGCATATAAAAATAATAGAAACAAATTTTATATTCATAAAAGTAAAACTATTATAATAAAAATCTTTTTTTTTTTAAATAAAGAGAAAAAAATGCAAATGGGGATAAAATTTGTTTTTTAAAATAATTACAAAAAAAGTAAATAATTTATTCACAATGTTTCAAGTTAATTTGTTTTTTAAAATAATTACAAAAAAAAGTAAATAATTTATTCACAATGTTTCAAGTTAATTTTATTTTTAAAACTAATTAACATCAGTATCAATATAAAAAGTAATCAATCTAATGATTTGAAAAGCTTTATGAAATAAAGTGTGAAATTCACCATCTAATTACAAAAAATTGATACACTGAAACTTGGTATTCTTTATGATATAATTTAATATTGTTAACTGTTAATTTACTCTTGTTATTAGAAAAATATTTTGTAAAAAACTATTTATAAATAACAAATATACATCAATATTTTCACCAGTTGTTTTACAAATCAGAATAAACAAAAGGATACATAAAGTTTCATTTCTTCTGTCTCGTAACCAATTGATCGAGATAGCATTGCAGCAGGATAATGCTTTGCTGAAAATGGAAAAATGAGATATGAAAGTAATTATTCAGAACAAAATCCTGTATGTATTTTTTTAGTTTTTTGAACATTTTTTATACAAACAAAATACACTTTACTTCACTATCAATTTTTCTTATAAAAAATTTCAGTTTTTAACAGACATAAAAAACACTAAACAATAATAAAATAAATTAAAAAAGTATGATGTTTCGTCCTTTGTATGCATGATTTATTTTAAAATTCAAAATACCTTCACATTTTTGAAATTGTAGAGGATTTAAAAGAAAGAAGCATTTTCTAAAAACGGTTTCACTTTATTAAAATAAATAGTTTATAAAAAATATATAAAAATTTGACAAAAACTGATGCAATGTGCTTATTAGCAATATAGAATTAAAGCAAAGATTGTTAACTGCCATGTAATTTTTCTTTTCACTGCTACTTACATGAAAAGCAAAGACTGAATATCTTTTTTCAAATATTATACTATAATTATTCTATTCACGGTACTATAATTATTCTATATACTATTTAACATTCAATGAATACATATTTTATTTTCAAAATTATAGAGTAGTCTCTAACATGTACAAAAAAAAGTCATTTTATATCATCACAATGTGAATGAGTGTGAATTTAATGACTAAAACAATGAAAAGTTTTACAAAATATGCACAAAAATATTTCTGAAAATTTATCAAAATCACAGAAAAAAGTTATTATGAGAAAAAAAAAGTGGTTTGTTCACTTTTAAAGCAACGTCAATGAATTTTTTTTCATCACATATTTTATAGTTATTGAAGAAAGTCAATAAAATGTTCAGATAATTTTTACATATATAAATATATATATACACACACAAATTCTAATTAATAAATAGGCAATAATGAATAGAAATTCACCTGTTTTGATGTGACATTTAAGAAATTCATCCCTGTCTCTGACATCTAATAAGAGATATGGAACTTTTTTCTCTATCTTTGGTGGAATGACAGGTTGCTTCTTTTTCTCATTACGCAAGTCTATCTCTCCAATACCCATGAGTACACTGGGAAAAATTAAATTTATATTTTGGAATTGTGAAAGCACACAAATTATATTTGTTAAATATAATTTGTGTGTTTTATATTTATTTGTTAAATATAATAATAAGTAAAAACATTTAAAACATACTGATTTTTTAAAATTATTAAAATATAAAAGAAGATACATTGTAGTTCAGTAAATAACCTCATAAGTTTTAGAGATTATTTACTATTTTGAGATTAGCCAAAACACATGAAAGTCACTTTAATTTGCATTTCTGTGCAAATGGAGAAGAAAAATTTAAATCTCAGCATTGTTAATTATAATCTGATCAATTGATATTTTATGTAGACAATGCTTTTTTTTAAAATTAATCTTTCAAGTATTAGACAAGAACTTGTATATTAACAAGTATTGGAGATGATAAATAAGAGAATTATTCATAGAATATAAGGCATTTTGATTGACTTCTTGAGAAAAAGCAAAGACTAATATAATAAAGAGAATACTAATATAATTTGAACAGGATCTAGACTATTAATGTTCAAAGATGCTATATATTTTGCCACTATATTTCCCATGCAATTTCCAATGTAATCTTTAATTGAGTAATTTTATTAAATTTCTAAAAGTTAGAAAGTCTATATTTAAAAAAATCAGAGCAGTAAAGTAAAAAAAAAATCTGTAGTTCCATTAAAGCAGAATGATTTCTGGTCATTTCTTATTTATACAGGCAGGAAACATTTGAGATGTCAATTTATCAATATATTTCTGATCATAATAGATATTACACCACAATTTTTTTTTAAATAAAAGAAAAATTATTACTTGGCCAGAGTATTTTTGTCTTCTCTTTGAGTTTCAATAGAATTTTCAACAACATCTTTTGAACCAATATCTATAAAAAAAAAGTAACTTAATAGGTTACCAAAACCTCATTTTAAAGATATATTAATGAATTTTCAATATTTTAAGAAGAATTTAACAAAGTTTAAAAATATGTAAATGTTAAATGTGAATCAGTTCAAAAGAAAAAATTACTTTAAATTATAGTACGAGATTAAATACATTTCATAAGCTTTATTTGGTAGAAAAATGACTTTTTTAGTTAGTTAGAAAAGAGCCAGAGAGCAATTGATGTTTTAAAAAAATTTATTAGTAGCAAAAATATTTGTTAATTAAGAATATAAAAAGAGTATTTCAGTTTACATAAAATAATAAGTACTCACATAAAATGTGTATAAAAAGTGATATCCACTTAAAAAAATATTTACAAATAATAATATGCATAATAATACATATACAGCAAATCAATTATAGTATTTGTCTCCAAAATGAATCAATTATTTAAAATGTGTCCTGTCTTCCTTCTAAATTTTATTATTAGACTTAAGATTCTTACAGATTCTCTTGTTTTCACTACTTTTCTCAGATATTAGAATGAAAACAATTTATCATAATAAAAGCTAATTAGAAAATTTGTATAACCATTTCTTTAAGAATAAATGGAATTTAATGATAAGAGAATTAAAAATATATGATGAATACAACTGTAAAATTTCATGTTTTCTTTTGTGATTTGTAGTTATGTATTGAATTCAAAACAACCATTTATAGCAATAGCATTGAAGAATGTTGGTTTAGATTATGAATCTAATCCTTTAAGTAGTCAGTTATTTAATCTTTTTAACTTTCAATCAAAGAAATGAATTTTTAAAGCAGATAAGTCAAATTGACAGGAAACATTGAGCACAAACACATCTGTGGAAGTTGTTTTTTTCAATGAGGATTTTTTTTTCTCTTTAAGTCACTTTGAAGGTGAATAAAGAAGATGAAAAGTCAACATTATTTCATGAAATACTAAATATTATTCTTATTTTTAAGAAATATAAGATAAGTGTTCAGGTAGACAGATTTATCTTTCTTAATGTATCAAAAGCAAAGCATATTAATGTAAAATTTTTACCTCCTATTTCTTCTTGTTTGAAAGTTTCTTTGGCAATAGTAATAGCCTGTAATGAATAAATGAAATTTTAACATAAGAAAATATATTAAACTCTTATGTATTTTATAAACATTCCTGAACACAGAGCAAAAATTGTGTTCAGGAATGTTATTTATTTTGGCGCAACTAAATAATGGGAAAGGAGAATATAAATCAAATTCATCATTCTTAAGTTTAAATCTTAGCAATTACTGCCGTCTCTATAATAGATATAAAACAAAGCTTTAGATTCACAATCATAGATTGTTAGCCTCTAACTATTCTCATAAAAAATTAAAATAAAATCATTTTCTTTGAGAATAAATAAATAATTTCTTAATAATCTCTGAAATCTATTTAAAAAATCTGAACTATTTGATTTATAAATGCATAATAGATTTTTTTTCTGCATATTTTTTTAAAATAGCAATTGAGTATCAATTGTTACAGTTCATAAAATTAGAGAAATAAATTGATTAAACAAAAATACACAGATACAGAAGATTTCAGCATTCTTAATTATTTCAATAATAAATTATCAGATCTTATTCATGGAGCAGTGAAACATTAAACTGTTTTATTAAACTGAACATATCAATGTTTGTCTAAGGAAGTAATATGTTTTTCCCCCCTTGCAATGCAATTTTTCATAGGCATATATTTCATTAACCAGATTATAAAAGCAAGGCATCTTGATTTTTTTTCGCCTTTGAAAGTAATGAAAGAAGCTTAAAATTTCTTCATTTTTTTATATTTTATTATCTTATAAACTTTTTTTAATTTAAAAATCTTTTTCATATATAATCTAGAAATTTTTTGTAACAATTTTATTTTACTTAATTTTGTGTTTAACATAATTTAAAAGAAATTTACACTTCAAATTAGTTTGGACATTAACTAAATTGCATTAAACTAAAATGCAAAGTATCTTGCAGCCTAAAATAACCTTTTTTAAAAAAATGAAATAGTTAAGAGACAAATTACAGTCACATCAATGGTACAAAATGAAAACAATTTTAATACCTATGACATGATATATCTGCACTTCATTAAATTAAAATGGATGGGAAATTAATATTGATCATGTTAGAAATTTAGAAAAGCATTGAGCGAATTAAAACGAGCATCATAACTGTTTTTTACATTATTTCTCTTAAACAAATCATCTAAATCATTAAAAAAGTATAACATAAATATGTATTGTTGCTAATTGAAACCAATGTAAAAGTTCATTGCCCAGTTTTGGATAACTAAGAAATATGATAAAACCTTGAAAACATATTCCAAAATAAAATGTAGCACTATCAAATTTCACAAAAGGAATTTATATATATTCGCTATACATACTAGTTTTATGAAAGTGGAAAACTTGACTCGATTAAAAACTTCATCTTTTTTATGGTGTGAATCTGAAATAGATAAATAAAAAATTACTATGGAAGTTGAAAAACTAGAAAGTAATGAATTAAAAAGGGAAATTAAAACTAAAATATGATTAAATTAACATAATGCATACAGTGAACTGTACACTCAACAAGCTCCCAGGATTCATACATTTTTTTAATGTTCTAGAAGCATGCTTGGCAAGCAATAAGAAGCATTGGTAAAGGTTACTTATAGTGTGCCCCTTGCCGCGCCAAGGATGCCAAGTCGCCAATAAAGATGGCGGACACTGTAAACAAACACTTTTAAGGGTTAGTGACGGTTACGACTTTTCGCAATATAATGTTTTTTTAAATCGATAAGCATTGTCTTTTTTTTTAATTATTTTTTCAGGCCCGGTGCCTTTAACAGATGCCTCCGGCATCTGTTGAAGGCACCGGGCAGAATTTTTTAACTTAAAAAAACATCCTACGGCTTCGCTATGCCCGGGAGCGGGAAACTAGTAGCTTCGCTAGCACATTGAACATAAGGAATGTTCGGATAACATGAACAGTAAATAATAAATAATTGAGGAACACAAAGATGCAAAAAGAATGGATTTAATAGGAAATTGTAAAGACATAATGTACAAACTTGAAGTATTTAATATGTTGTAAAAAATATTCCAATCACCCTTCATCCATTTATCAGGTTCGAAATGACCACTGACCTGTCATCCACTCTTGAATAAACGCCGAAAAAATAACTAGCGAAGAAAACAAATGACAGAGCTTTAAAAGAATGACGAGAAATGCGAATAATTCTATTGCAGACGGTTTTTAAATAAAGAAACCAGACGACTTCGTAAAGAAATAAAGCAGACGATTTTGTGAAATCGCATACTGAGAATTAAAATGAGTAAAGGAATAAATATTTTATAATCGCTTTAAAAATATAATTGAAACTTCTTATTAACTATACAAAAAATCTGAATTATAATACAGATCAAAAATAAAATATTCAATTGATATTATTTTATTATTTTTAATTTAAGTTTTCAGAAAAGAGTTGAAGCTCATGTACAACTCAATCATGATAGAAAGAAGTAAACAAAACATTATTATGGTTACAACAAGAGCTTTGTATTGGGTTGCCATATTGGCGACAAACTCGGGGGCACACTAATGACCATTTTAACCGAAGCATTTATGCACATTTCAAATTTGCATTTAGTATCATATTTACAAATTCTTAAATATTACTGCATATTTTATACATATATTTATCATATAAGATTTTTTTTACATTTTAAAAAGCTGTTTATTTACAAATTAAAACATATACTCTGAATCAACAAAATGTACAATAAAATACTTTATAAGTTATGACAAACGATCAGAACAAATTACTAACACATTGGCTATACTGACTGATTGTTTCCATATGTTTGGAATGTCAACATCAGTTATTTTGCTAATTATTTGTCATAAGAATGGATAAGATATTCTTATGATAAAAGGAATGTCTTATGCATATGGCATCTGCTTGGTTATACATTGATTCAGTTGAAAAAACATGAAAATGAGAAATGACCTGCTTAAAATGAGAAATCTCTTGACCCACATGCAATATGTTAACCAACATTTTCTCTTCATTGTCCATAGTATCTAAGAGGCACACAAATTAACTGCATTTGACAAGCATTAAAACAACCCCTTTTTCTTCTTTTCAAAAACAGACTACTCATAATGATTCAAAGTTCTTTTCCATTAGTTGGGAGCAAATGTCGCCAATTGTGAACAAAATGCAAGTCAAGTTGCCAAATAAAGTAAATGTGAATATATATATATATATATATATAAATGTAATTTTGCATTATTTGGTAATTTTTTGCTTGTGCCCAGCTAACAGAAAAGTACCGGATTCAAATAAAGTTGTTAACAGAAAAAATTATCAGAATTTAAAAAAGTAAGATTTTACATTCATGAGATATACAGCAACTATTTAAGAATGAAAATAATATTCATTAATGAAATATTAAAAACCACATAGTTGAATTATAAAAATTGAAAAATTTTCAACAATATTCAAATTTCAGATAAACAATGCATCGGAAAAACTTAATATTCAAATACTATCGCTTACTCTTTTGCTTCTCTTTGAGTTCATCAATATGCCTTTTTACATTTTTACCTGTAAATAAATAAAAGCAAGATCTTAAAAATCTTTCAAAGAATATATATAATCTAAAATTAAAGAAAGAGGTGATAGTGCTAAATTTAAATATAAAACAGATAATTAAGACCTTTTTATTGATAATTTTTTTTGGTAAAATGGTTTAAAAAGTTCTTTTATTTTCAAAAATTCTTTTTCCCCTCTACTTTTTTATTTTTTCGTGAATGAGGTGTATAGAAAGTCTAGTAATTATCCAAAAATTCGGATTCGAGATTTTGACGAATCTTTATGCTTTAGACTTCGAGTTCAAAAAACACATCTTTGGAAAATATTTATCTATCTGTCTATGACAAAGATAACTCAAAAATACTTTGAGCTATTTTGTATATTTCATAACTGTCACAAATTCATTTAATAAAGATTAAATGCCCTTAGAAAATCTTTTAATTATATAATAAAAAATGGTATTTATTTAATATTGGCATTTCAAAACTATATAAATCAATAAGCAAACAAAATTTAAATCAGCATTAACTTCAGTTTTTATTTTACATTTTTCACACAAATACATGTTTCAAAAGCATATTAAACCACAGTGATAAATTTTACTGTAGGCAATATTATAATATGATATAACTTTAAAAACAAGCAAAAAATTTATTTTGTAAAATATTCTATCTTGGATTGAATAAAATATTAATTAATATAAGTAACAGTATTTTTAATGATTTACATGCAGATATAATATTAAAATGTCATTTTTTTTCAATGATGTAGAATGAAAAAAAATCGAACCTGTATCTATTGCTGGCTTTACATGTTTATATTTAGGATTTTCTGGGACCTTCTTGTTCAAAACCTAAAAATGAAATTTTAATTATTAAACGTTTATCAACATAAATCAAATAAAACTATGTAAAACAGGACAGATTGAAAATTACTTTATCGTTTGGAACATATTGGCCAAAATTTAAGGATTTATGACGGGAGTACATATCCTGCAAAACTTCATATTGCCGATTTCAAATCATATTGTAAGCATAAAGTACCGATTTAAATTTTAAATGAAACTTCAAAACATGGAATGGCAGATTTCAAACAGACGCAGTTGAAGTTACTTTGGTTGAAATTGAAACAAAAAATTATAAAACTATACGATAAGAGTCATTAAATACATTTAAAAAACTATAGTTTACTAAATAAGTAAAATTTCACTTAAAATGAAAATATAAAATGAGAATCTCAATTTTTGTACCTGGATGTAAACAAAAAAGAAAAAAAAATCTTGATCTTTCAAAACACTTCTACTTCTATTCATATGTTTTTCTCTCTGTTGTTTTGACAAATCTTTCTTATAAATGTGAAATAAAGTGCACATGCGTATACACATGTATTGAGGAAACTTCAAAAGTAATCTTACCGGAACATACTAAATTTACATTAGTTACCAGTATGCCGAAAGTTGTCTCTAGAAGTGTTATATGTTCCGATACTAAAGATCAAGAAGAATACAATGAAGATAAACCTTTGAACGTGTATTATTGTTTATGTGGTAATATAGCTCTAATTTTAGGTTGGTGTTATTTTGACTTTCAGTTTAAAATTAAAAAGAAGAAAAATAGTTGTATGCTTGAATTTGTTTTTGATGCTTATGTTTCTTTTTAATTTTATTCATAATACTTTCTTTCGTGTGCTAAGTAGTTTCTCATTTTCAGTTAGTGAATACATGCAAACTACTCCACATTCGTTAGATTTTCAGCTACAGTTTTTACATTTTAAAATATTATTATAACCTTAATATTTTTAATAACGTTTTTATTATAACATCAATAAAACATTAGTTCTATATTACTATTCATAACTATGTAATTAAAGTGCTGTTTCTTTGAAATTGAGTTGAGTCCCCTTCTTGAGCTTATTAAGATTGCTTGTATTTAAAACTGTATTTTCTTTTCAAAACTAAGATATAATAGAATAAAGGTTATATAATTAAGAAAATATATTTTTCATTTAAGAGTAGCTAAAATAGAACATTTTCTTATATTTGGGGGTTGATCCTTTGATATTGAATGATAATTTAATATTAGATAATGAATGATTTCAAATGTCTGAATTCTTTGCAAGAGAAGATCTTCAGAAATGGCTTCTGTGTGAAGTAGGGGGTCTAATCATCGTTCATGAAAAAAAAAATTAAGATCTTGTAATTTGATAAGAGATATATTATATAGGTTTACTGTACATTTTCAAAAGCTGCTAGCATTTAAATTAGTTATCATGCAAATTTAAGATAGAATAGAAAATATTTTATTGCTACTTTCTAAAAGAAATTTTTTCCTTGTGAAATACTAGACACATGTATATATTTTTTTATTTTTTGGTAAAAAAAATCAGACTTTGCATCTAAGATAAAGGCTATTGCAGTCTAGTCAAATATCAGACTTTCTCTATAATATACAGATTATTGCATTATATTTATTGGCTTTTTTAAGACGATTTTTTCATGGGATGGTTAATCTTATTATTGTCATTGGAGTGGCAGATTTTCCTTGCAATCCAAAGGGAGTTTCTTTTAATTATATTATAATACTAGCTGCCTTTGGTGACCAGTCGGTTCGCCAATATTAATGCCGACTAAAGTGTTAAATCATTTTTTTTAACTTGGTCTCATAATAAGTTTTTCAACAAAATATTTTTAAGTTTTAAATAAATTTAAGTTTAAATATTTTAAGTTCAAATAGCTGACCTACTTTTACCAGTATAGCTTTAATATTACGTTACTTCGTTGAAAGAAGTTTTTCTATTTCGCATGATTCATTAAAATGCGGAGATAAATTACAATCACGAAGGCGAATTCTTTGATTTGCACAAAACATCTTCTTCACATAAGTAAAAGTAATGATTCCAAACATGTCTTATTGTTTTAAAAATTAAAAAAATCGAATGCAAAAATATTTTACTACTACTGATTATCAATTGCTTTTTGTTCGTCGTTTCTTTGAAATGACGTCATTTTCAAAGTTCATTTAAGATTTCTTGCTTTTAAATAATTAATCTCGCTCTCAGAAGAATATCGTTTGGTGCTTTTCTAAAAATGATTTTCAGTTTTAACTGTCGCACTTTTGTAATATATTTTTTACTTTGTATTTTTATTTACTTTAATTCTTTAATGGAATTGTTAATTTTGATATTGCAAACGACCAAGAAAAATTTTATCTTGCATTTACGGTTTAAAAAATATCACATTTCCTATTTGTTTCATTTCATATAATCACGTGAGGAAAATTGTATTTTTCTCTTTTATTTTTGATAGTAATTAACTTTTTGTAAATTCAGAACTTCTGAAAATGTGATGGCAACATTTTATTAAAAGCTGATTTTTTTTTTAAGATTCTCGAGAAGATAAAATTTTATTGTCATTTATTTTTTTGCGAATTTAAAACGATTAAATTAAATGTTTAAAAATTCATTAAAAATAGAGTTTTAATTCGTAGGTCAAAACATTAGTATCAGAAAAGCTAATTTTTTGAGCTTTAACGTGATGCAAAAATCAATTTTGTGCTGTAATATTTTCAGAAGTTATAGCGAAAAAACATTAAAATTTGGCTTATTTTTTAATTAATTAAAAATTTAATTAGAAATTTAAAAAAAGAGCTCCGATGTGCACATTCACGACACCCAAGGTATAATTATACCAAATTTGGTAGCTGTAGGTCGAATGGTCTGGCCTGTACATCGCCAGCACACACACACACATTGTGCTTTATTATAAGTAAAGATAATATTTTATCAGTATATATATATATATATATAATTTATAATATATATTATGAATGCATAGTGTAACTCTCAAATGGTATTGTATGATTTAAAAAACTTATTTTCTTATCCTTGTAGCTTAATAATTGAGGGAAAAAATCTTCTAAAAATAGGGCCTCAGTGCTTAAAGAGTTAAATTATAATTTTAAGAACTTCAAGAAATACAGATAGCTTTAATAATAGAAAACTTAAGCTGAAATATCTTGAATAAATGCAAGAAATATTGATGGAGAAAAAATGCATTCTGAATTATAAGAAAGTTCTTTTAGTAATAATTAAAAGTAGATGAAAAAGTTTAAATTGATAATGTTTGCAATATTGATGCAGAATACTTTATTCTTTTCCTGCAAGTAAATAAGAAATACCATTGATGCTAGCTTTGATAGGATCAATGCCAATTTTTGTAAATTAAAAACAGTAGATAGAGGCAGTGAGAAACTTGTTTACTTATTTTCAAATAGTACTTTTTATTATAGAATAGTTGCTTTAAATTAGATTTTATCTGAAATTGGGGGGGGGGGAGTCATAAAGTTGTTTAAATATGTTTTTAATATAAATTTACTAATTAACTTCTTTCTTTTTTTACACAGATTGTGTTATTGAAAGATTACCTGTTAGGCCTCGAGATGGTGCAAAAGTTATTGATGGTGCAAAACATGCCCATAAGTTAACTTGTGAAAAGGGTGAAGCAGTTTACTTAAAAAGGTATTTGCTAAAAAATTTATATACCAAATCATTTATTTTTATTACAAAATTTTGTTAATTTATTTAAAATTTCATACTTTAACTTATTCTATCATACATAAGAATCAACTATACAGGTACATCTTTTTTTTTAATATTATACAGTACACTCTAGAGTATCCATTCTAATATGGCAGAAGGGCAAGCCAGATAACAGAAAAAATCTTTTATACCAAAAGTCAATATTATAAAATGTATTTTCTTGCTTCTTAAGTAC
Source organism: Argiope argentata (assembly GCA_026289955.1). Taxonomy (NCBI): domain Eukaryota; kingdom Metazoa; phylum Arthropoda; class Arachnida; order Araneae; family Araneidae; genus Argiope; species Argiope argentata. The sequence continues at coordinate 4,216,855 of JAOUZG010052315.1, read as the reverse complement.
TAACCCCTTTATTTTTTTCAAACTATGTAAAACATGAATGTGGCAGTGATTCTGTGAATGATAGGAGCCATAACATATCAAACATGTTAACATAACATATCAATATAAAACAGAAATATAACATATCAAATTAAAACAGTAAATTCTGTACAGGTAGTTTATATGTTACACTACACATTTCAAGAGTTTATTAGATTAAAAGTAAGCTAAAGGATATAAACTATTCACATTATGACATAAATTCTTAAGAAAATTGACTCCAAAAACTCATTTTATTATTCACTGATAAGTCATACATAGACAAGAAAAGGTAATCCTATGATAAGAGTCAAAACTTACAATTTTTAGTTTTTGCAAAACTAGGCCTTATAGTATAGAAACCAGATAGACGCGACCTAGATACTCAGGAGTGTACTGTACTTCCATTAGTTTTTAAATACATTATTATTTGTTTTAAAAGAAATATTGCAGTCTGAATTAACGAATTTTTAAAAATGATTATTTTTTTTTACGTTTGCATTTCAATATTCAAAATATATAAGACCTTCTAAAACACTATTTAAATTTTAATGAGATCAAGTTTAAATTATATAAATTTTGGCCCTAGGCATTTTTTATTTATTTACATTACATTTCTTTTACTTCAGATGTGGGTATATGAAGAAAATTGGGTTGTCGAATTTAGAAAATAACTCCTTGTTATTTCATGCTTATAAAACTGATTATTATTGAATCATCATAAAAATTCCTTAAATTTTTATTATTATTTATGGATTTTCTTTACTATGAATAAATAAAACATGTGCTTGAATTTTGATTTCTTCTGTTTTAAGTTATTGATAATTAGAATTTTAGAAAATTTATGATTTTAAATTGTTTATTGGAGAAGAGAATTGACTTGCATTTCTTTTGGGTGAGTGGTAAGGATGAACAGACGTAAAATATTATATTGTTCTTTTCAACCATATTTTTCTTCTTTTGGAATAATGTCCATATAATTACATAATGATTTACATTTTTACTGTTGGATTTATAAATCTAATTATTATAAATATTTAATCATTAAATATTTAACATCATTTCTCTGTGTGTTTATTTATACTTTCATTTATTTATTTGTACTTGTATTTATTTGTCTAATTATATATTCTCATTACAGAGAGGAAGGAGTTGAAAAGCAATTTAGAAAAAAGTGTAAAAAGTGAGTGTTATTTTAATTGTTGTTAGAAAGCACAATAAAAAGAAAATTATAAATTATCGAATTTTCTACTTATTATTTATGTAATTTATGAATATTAATAAAGCTTAATTGTTTTTAGATGTGGATTAACTCTTTTTTACCAACATGAACCAGAAAGCAATATCACCTTCATTGTAAAAGGTTCCATATGCAAGACTAGTGGTGGGCCTTCTCAAGCAACGGCTTATCCACAAGTTCCAGAACCCAAGAAGGTAACCAGCTTTTTCTTTTCTTTTTTTCTCTCTTTTAAATTAAAAAAATTTATATGTATTTTTCATTAATAAAACTCTCACCAAGCTAAAAATTTGATATTGTTAAGTTTCAATGCAAGCATTTAATGATATGTAAATATAATTAAGAATTAGTGATATCTGACTGAAGTTTGGCTAATGGAAAGGTATCTACATTAATTTATTATTGAAAATTTTATTGAAGGATTTTAAATTTTAAAAAAATATGTGATGGTACAAAATAAATCTTGAATACCAACTGCATCTGTACAATATAAACAATTGTTAATAGTAGATATAAAGTGGAGAAAGTAAGTTAGTTTAGAAAATTTAATTATTGGTATGTATTGAATTAATTATTATATTATAAAATGTATTACATATTCTAAACTTAAAATAATGGTATTACTGGAGACAAATTAGATTTATCAATTGTATAAAGGTATGAAGATTAGAAACTATAAAGTGAAAAGAAAAAAAAAATCTTTTAATTTTGATATATGATTTTGTCCTACTGTTTTCTATTTGCACAAATATTTTTAAAAATCAGATTCAACATCAAAATAAATACACCTGAAAATTATGATTATGACCAAGATTCTTTTCTCCTTATCAATAAAAAGTGGTATTTTTCTCTTAAAGTTATATAAAGGACTATTTAATTGACCAATTGTTGTACATTTAAATGAATATTAAACACATTGTATGCATAATTTGTTATTTTATGTTTATGATTTTATTGATTTCAGATCTTTTAAATTAAGTATAGATATCAATAATTACAGTGTTGATAAGATAATTTATGCATTATTTTATTTTATTTTGTTATTGCTAAATTATAAATTGTTGCTTTATAACTTGTTTTGTATATTTTGATAACTTTATTATTATTTGTATTGCAATATTCTGTTAGTTTTTCATAAACAAAAATGGTTTATATCTGCCATTTATGTTGTTGTAATTTTGTATTGTTTTTCTTTATTTCATTTTGTCTTGTTTATATTCAATTTTTTTTATTACAGATTATGGTAACCAAGCATACAAAGAATATGGGGAAATTCAGTTCTGTCACTGTTTCCACGATAGATGAGGAAGAAGAAGAAATAGAAGCGGTAATACATTTTTTAAATATAATTTGTTTTGTAGTTTTGCATTCTTTTTAAGATTGTGTTGAATGTTGCTAATGTAGAAAAAAGAAGAAAGTCAATATGTGTAATTAGCTTGTGATTATATGTATTCACTTTTGGTTAATATTACAATTATTGAAATTTAATTTTTTATATTAGAACTTCATGAAATTTTTTTTGTATTTCTCATATCTATAAACTTATGCTTATAAATTGCTTAAAATTCTGAAGGATTAAATGAATTGATTGCTCCCCCTCCTCTGAAAAAAGAAACACTGTTGCTTAAAATTGTACTATCAGCACATCTGATCAGAATTCCTTTGTTTGGAACCAGTAGAATGTTTGTTACTGTCTTTAAGTTTTCTGGAGATCAAAATTATTACTTTTGTAAAATAAATAAATAAATTATTATTAATAATTTTTAATAATTATTGTTATTTGATATAGGTAATAATTAATAGTAAATAATCAAAATAAAAAATAATGTGCCACCTGCATGGTTCAATTACCAAAATTTCAGGATAATCAAAATTTCCATTACGCATAGTAAGCATTTTACAAATATTGGTTTGATTGTATTAACTTTAAAGTTGCCTAATTATTGACAGATTGATTTTATTTAAATGGCAAATAATGTAAATTAAAAAATATACATTTATCATTATCAAATATAATTTTCTCTTAATTTCAAACATTTTACATAGATACATATTTTTCAAAAATGGCTAAATATCTTGTCTGCCATCATTTAATATTTCATTTTACCTATTTTATACATATTTGGAAGGGCAAAAATATTTTTATTCTTATATAGAATTAAGAAAATACTAATCATCCTTAGTGATTACTTATTTCAAGAGGTTGCTAAAACTGTCACTTAAATATTTTATAATTTTTTATTTCATCTTAATAGCTTCTTCAATGAATTATTTTTAAACTTCAAAATTTGATAGATAGATAATTTATTCTATTTTAGAACCGTTGTACTATGCTTTTTTGCTGTCAGCTTCCCTAAAATTTAAGAATTGAAAGGTCTGCTATTTCCAGCCTTTTATCAACATTTTAACCTAATTTCTAATCTAAAACAGACTGAAGTTTTTAATTTTACAATTTTTAATAGCAACTTGGATCAATGAGTGTTTTCGCGCAATTTATCGATTTTTTATTATTGTTTATTCTATTTTTAAGATCCATCTCGAACTATTACATATTTTTGTTTTAAAATATTTTAAACAAAATTTATTTGATGTTTTTTAATTTTAAGATGATGTAATTATAATTTTTATTCTACTGCATTTTTAGAAGTTATCAATGAAAAAGGCCAAAATTTTGTTTACTTTAATTTTTAATTGAAATCTGAAGGTGTGCATTACCACCCTCCAAAATATTAGCTCTAGGCCATACAGTCTTAATATGTTGAGCACATACTCATAAATATACATTCAGCTTAAAATGAAATTGTATTTTTCAGTAAATAGTTTCACTTTCTATTTTCTCTCATGTAATTAATTAATCAGCGATTCATGCACCAATATGAGTTACAATTTTCTAGTTGTCAGAGTTTCAATGAAAAGACCAAGGATGTAAATTAACTTTCTAATTATTAGACAGACCTAACTAAGCTTTAACTAATATGTTTTAACTAGCTTCAGAAGCCACTAATTTATATTTGGTAAATTTGTATGCAGTCTGGTTTATATTTCAATCTGGTTTTCTTTGACAGAGAGAAGTGGCTGATTCTTATGCAAACAATGCTAGAATTATTGAAAAACAACTGGAAAGAAAGGGAATGTATAAGAGAAAGTCCTTGGAACAGGTATGTAATAAGATTTGTATATATGTGTTCGGTTATATAACTAAACAGAATTTGGCTCTTTATGTTCTATCAAAACTTAAATCTCAATATGATTTTAATCAAAACATAAATAACCAAAAACCCTGTGTGAAATGTTCGCACCTTTAGTATTCTCTTCTTTTCCAATCAAATTAACTTATTGGGTTGTTGAAATGATGTACTCAACAGAGTGTATGCAAAATTGCTAAGACACTTTATTGAAGTAATTATATTTACAATACCTGTTTCTATTCTATATTTGATATCAAAATGTAATCATCTTTAATGTTTTATTTATTAATTTTAATAATTGATACTAAAACATTATTAGATTTAATAACCCCTAAAAAGGTTACAATACTTATTTTATTTATATACTTAGCTTTGCAGAACTAAAAAAAAGAATGTGAAAAGTTTAGACATCTATGATTTTTATAGTCTAATTTATTAAAATGACTAACGAAAATATTAGTTTTGTTATTAATACTCGTATTCAAAATATAGTAAATAAAAAGCATGAATTGATGAACTTATTGCATTTAATTCACACAGATAAAAGCTTTTTTTTGTTGTTGTTGTTGTCTAAAAGGGTGTAACTGAATGGTATTGGAAAAAGTATGCTTTTGCTGACAGTATATGCTGTTACCCTTAAGTTCATATATAACACTACTTTAATCTATAGTTTAATTTTCCGGCTAATTTAAAGCTTAAATGAATATTTCTATATAAACCAAGTATGCTACGGTAAAAATTGGTTTTAAAAAAAGCCATGTTCTAATAGCTTTTTCAAGGTTATAAATTTTATATAAAAGAAAAAGGATTAGGGACAAAATAAATAATATCCAGGATAGAATAATTCAACCAAACCAAAACACATGTACAAATAAATATTATATACAATTTGTGCAGGAGAGTGTTTTATTTATTAAAGATATGACAGTAATTAAATTTGATTGCATCAGTGTAATACAGTTGATGATGTGATCTTCAAAATTTCCATTTTCTGCAAACATCATCCATAAGTTTTTGAGTTTCTATAATTATTTTTACAGGTCTTTGAATATTTTTGAAGTTATAAGTATATTTTTATTATTATTATTTCTATAACTTTGGATATTTATCTGAAATAAAGGCCCCTTTTTAATGAATTACTGCCAATTTTTCTGTAGTATCATTCATTAGGGTTATATTTATAAATAAACTTAATTTAAGAATTATAATTAATTTTTCTAATTTTAATTCTAAGAATAACATTAAAACTATAGTTTAATTATCCAAAAGATATTAGCAATAAGATTGATGATTTTTTTTTCTGCAAAAGTTAAAATTGATTTTGAATTAGATGCTAAAAATGGCTATCAAACAGATTTTGTAATTATTAAAATTGTAGTTATTGTATTTTGTTAGGAAGGTAATTTATTGAAATGTTAGAACATTCTAAATTTTATTAATATCAACTGTAAATTTTGACATGATCTTGAATTAAATGGAAATATTTATTTACAAAATTATTATTATTTAAAAAAGGTAATTATTCAATAAGATACTTGATTATCTTCAAAAATAATTTTAGAAGTTGAAAACAGCACAATGAATTTAGAAATAAACCTGGGAATAGCATGCATATTTCATGCAATTTTAATGAATCATTTTTTAGTATTTCTTATGATGTATAGACACTTATATATTCTCTATTCCTTTCATAAAACAAAAAAATGTTTCCTTTTTTTATTAAAAATATTTCACAATTAATCTATCTATTGTTTTACAGGGTCCATATATTAGTCCAGAGCTGAAAAAGAAACCAAGAGGGACACTGATAGATAAATGATATTGCTGTAACATCAAGTCATTGTATATAAATCATATTATAAAAATAGAACATACGTTGTTTATTCTTTTTTTCCTATTCATGTATATATTTAAATAAAACATTGTTTATATTTTATAATTATTGGTTATGTTGATGTTTTTGTTTTCTTGATGTGATATTGTGTTTTATTAGTAGTGCAGCTAAATAGAGTATATTTGTAATTATGCACAGAGTTATAATTGCATTCTTTACATATTAAAAAGATAATTTTATTTAAATGATTGGAACAAACTATTATTAGATTAAAATTGAACCTATAAAACAATTGAAATAACTCATTAAGAAAAAAGAATTATTTGTTCATTAATTTTATATTTACATTCCACTGATCATTTCAATTATGAGGAATTGTGTGCAAATACATGAACTTCAGTTTGTAAGAAGGTATACATTTAGATACCATATATTTTTTTAAATATTGAAATTTAAAAAAGCTACGGAGAATGAAGGAAAAAACTCTCTAAAATACATATTGAGTTTTATTTAGAGAGAAAATATGTATGGGGGGGGAAATAGTTTTGTTATAATAACAATTTTAATTTTATGTCATAAACATTCTTAGCAGTTGATAAATATGAAGAAGTGATCTATTTGTTTATTTTCAAATCAGTATTTTAATTTTATGATATTGTATATAAATCTATTGTTAAATATATAATTTTCAGTTCTACAAGAAAACCATGATATCTAAAATAAATTTTTGTTTGTTTAAAAGCAAAAAAATTGTTTTTTTTTTTTAATCTAGTTGTTTTCAGCCTCTCAATACTCAGGGGGGATAATATATTTAACTCTTAGCCCTCCAAAAAAAAATTAGATGCAAAATTATTCACCTAATACAAAGATTTGTTTATTGCTATCAAATATACATATTTCTTTTAAATCAAATTTCTTTGAAAAATTAATTCACATCTGTTAATGTGGGCGCTTTTAACAATTAAGTTTGAAAAATAAATAAAGCGTAAAAATGATGTACAATCTTGAATGGTGAGTCAGAAGCACTATCGGAGTGAAAAGAGTTAAATGCCTCCAGTATCTCATCTTTTATTCCTAAAATAATAAATTATTCTATATTCTCTCTCAATTATTTCATAAAGTTCATTGTTTTTGAAAATTACTTCCCAGATCAAAAATTTTGCATTGCATTAAATTGAAATGTAATAGTATGATATTTTATAAAGAACTAAAATATAGGTAATAATAGGTCAAAATGCTGGAAATGAGTATCTTTTAATTCCATTATAAGTAAATATCTTTATCTGAATTTATCAATTAAATACCCTTATATTATTCCCCCCCCCCTTGATATAATGTTTTTATTTTGTCAGATTAATTTTATCAAACATATTAAAATAAGAATTTATAGATGAATTTACAGATTTAATGCCTGATAGTGAAAAATCTCAGTGGATGAAGAATATCTGATATATTGAAAATTATATCTGTAATTTGAAATCTATTTTAATTTACAAAATTTGGGAATCTAGAATCTAAATATGTATTTGGCAATATATTTAGACAAAGAAACATATCAAGAACACAACACAACGTGATCATTTCTTTCTTTACTTTTTATATATTAGCTGCCCAGTAAGCACACTTGCATTTAAGCTGTACAATAAAACTGGGTGAAGTAAAATCATATTTTGTAATTTACATTCAATTACAAAAGGAACATATTGCAGTAATGCTTTTTAATGGAGTTTTTCTGCTTCATTACAAAATTAAATGAAAAAATTTCATTTATTATAGTGGCAATATTTTAAAAGTGTGGACATTAGAATTTATTTTTAGTATGTTTTAAATTTAGAAAGTATAAAAATGAAAAACATCTATTAGACAGCAGTGATTTATTCTTAGATCGTTACAATTTTTTTTTTCTTATCTAGCAAATATATTTACTAAATCATTCATATCATAAATTTCAAAAGCCTTTCATTTGTGTGCTTGAAAAGGTAGTAAAGCTATGTAATTTAAACCAAGATGAGAAACCTTCAGTAAATACCTTCTTAGAAGTAATAAATGCCAATTATTTTGTAACAATTACTATAATTGTTCGATTTTTTAAAAAATAAAATTGTTACAGTTTTTATTAAATTTTTAAGTATTTTATTTTACAGCGAAAAAAAGTTTTGGAATATAAATTTTCATATCAAATGTAGAGATCTTTACTCGTAAATAAAAAGTAAATTTTTAGATTTTTCAGGAAAGAAAACAATAAAACATCCTATTTTAAGGAGAAAAAGAAAGCAAGTTTCTAGAGATAACAAAGAAATAAAAGGCCTCTTATTTGTACAAATGTAAAATTATGTTACTTAATATATGGCTCAAAACTTCAGCTAACAAGTTGTAACATATCAAATTTGCCCAAACTTATTTCTAACACATGAGTTCCGAAAATTTTCACAATTGTCTTTTTAAAAAAAATGCACTACAAAGAAAGTTGAACATTGATGTGCTATACTGAGATATTTAATGATTCTGAACTTAAATGTGCATATATCTGAAATTTCTACATCAACAACAATATGACTCTCAAAAGAAGATTTAATATGCACCATATTCATAAGCATTGCAGATATTACCAGAAAGAACCACATTTTGTACCCGAAACTTCTCAGTCTCAAAACAAAGATTGTGCCAATCTGGCCAATAAATAAAATGCAATAAATTTTCTTACTAGTAATAAATAGATAATAAATCATCTCAAATGTGTATGTGTGTGTTTAAACTTAGAAAAAAATTATGCAGAATATGTTTATTTATATAGAGATGAACAAACGTGAAAAATCATTACATTACACAACATTTCCAACTACTCTACAAGATTTCTTCTTCAGTGTTCAATTCTTATTCCCAGAACTATCAGAATTTAGCTTCATTTTCTGAAATTCTTTTTTAGCTTCCCTTAACAATATATTTGTTAAAGATTCACGATTAGGCTTTGGCTTTGAAGGCAGAGGTGGATAAGGATTACCTGAAATAACGTGGAAAAATTATTAAATTTTTTATATATAAAATAATTAAAATAACTTTAATAGTTAAAAATTGAGTGTAAAATTTTATAGTACTCACTTAACTTATAAAAAAAAAGAAAATTTATTTTTTATTGATATTTAAGGAACATTAAAAATGAAGTAAAGAATAAAAAATTCAGGAATTATAATTCACCTTTCAATTCCAAAACACATTCTTGAAGAAATCTTGCTGGCTTCTCTTCAGCTGCTAAATGACATTTGTCTGGAATTAAATGCACTTCTGTATATGTAGTTTGATAATCTTTGTAACGTGGAGCTAAAACTTTGAACAATTTGTGGACCATTTGCTTGTCCTAAAAATAAATTTTAAAACATAAAATAAATAAACCAATGAAACTAATACCAAATTATTAATGTTTGTCATTTTAGACAAAATGTATACATCAGTAAATTAAATAATCCTAAATAAATCAAAGCTAGCCATATTATGAAATCATTCAATAAAAATAAATGAATAAATAGGCTTTCATTATTAAAATATTAAATTGAATTTCTTAATAAGAATAAAAAGAGCATTTCATTTTGAAAATTGTGTCAGGATAATTGAAATCAGGATAGCATCAAATAAATAAAATGTAACAATGTTTTCTTTTTTTAATGTAAATATGAAGATCCAGAATACTTAGAAATAGATCTGATTAGTAAGTAGCAGTCTAATAAATAGACTGGATCAACTTAAAAAAAATTCTTTTATAATTCTTGAATAAATTTCCTTTACTTAGATAATTAAAAACTGGATTTTAAAGGTGTAAAACATAGAATTTTGGAATTGTGACTACTTGAAGTTTTTCTGATTCCTTTTTATAAAACATCACACATGTTTTATGAATCTTTAATATGCAATTCCTATATTTTTATTAGCTAAAAAGGTTTTTGGAAATTAAGTGTTGAGAAAATGTTATCTACTAATAAATAATAATAACAAATAGTATATTTTCTGTCAATTTATTTCATTATATGCTTTTACTTTATCAGTTCATGACATATGTTCAACACATTTACATTTTTGCTATATTTTCATCAGAATAAAAGAAGCAGCGATCAAGTCAAAGCCTAGTAGCAATATAAAAGGTTGAAAAATAATAATCCTTAAAAAATATATTTACTTTTATTGTATAACTAGCTCTTACCTGCGACTTCGTACACATGGAAATATTGATGTGTATATGTGAAAACTGACAGTCTAAAATGTTATTGACACCATATGCATGCATAAATTTTCAACATCAATTGGAGCAACACAGAGACATGAATTTTAAGCACCAGTTGGAGTATCGTAATGCAGATTAGAAAATTTTAGTTTCAATTCATCTGTTTTATTTTCATTCAAAAGCACTTCTGAAGGAATCAAAAGATCTATTAATTAACAATGTTTAATTTTAAATTTATCCTTAAATATTAATTTAAAATACATTACAAAAGTAAATGGAATCGTTTGAAATAACTGTTACATCTAACATCATTAGTGTGTGGGGGGGGGGGGAAAGAATGTTATGTTATTAGAACCATAAGGGTACTTACTTTTCCATTTGTCAGGTGCAAATGAACAGTCGCCAAAGAAATTTGAGAAAATTTAGTGGAATTCTAAATTATTTGCTAACGGAAACATACCACTTTAAGCATATATAAAATATATATAGCTAACACAAATACAATTTAATTACAAAAACACACAGTGGAAAAATTTTAATATATAGTCATTTTCGCCAAAAATATAGTTTACCACCAAATTTTAGCAAAATGGCATTTCGAATCACAAGGTTTTGATGCCCGTTGCAGCAAATTAACAGAAAATAGAAAAAAATATCAATAAATGCAGTAATATGGAATGCACTAAAAAATTTAATCGAAAATAATGAAAATAGGCAAAAGAAATAAGTACAACAAGAAAAAAAATCAAGAGAAATGAATAGGAAATAACAAATTATATTAACACAAGAACAGCATAAGAAAAAAATTTAATAAACATTCCTTTAGAATAGTAAGGTAATATTAAAAGAACACCGGAAATAGAAAAATAAAAACAAACAATTCAAAAAGGTCAGGCAGATGTTTTCAGATTTTTTTATTTTTGGGCAGAAAAGTTAGTTTTTAATTAATAAAAAATTAATCACTCAATTAACCCGGATAAAAATTAGCCTAATTTCTTCTGTAGACTATAATCTATCTATAAGAAAAATTTCATTGAATTTCCTTCAGCCGTTCTGGCATGATTGAACACCATCATCCATCCAAACTTTCACATTTATAATAGTAGTATAGAAGAATCCTATATTTTATGTATGATGCTAAATTTTTTCAAATTAAACAGTAATTTAATAACTGTTAAATTTATTTCAAAATATTGACATGGTAACTCTCAATAATTTAATAAGAATATTTATTACTCTCAATGATCTTTGGGGTAATAACTGCCAATTCTTTTTCAAGCACTAACATTTTATTGAATTGCATTTACTGCTTAAGACAAAAACTATAATAAATCATATAAATCCTTTTTTTTTCTTTGTGATGGTTTGTATACTATAGTTTTTGAATTCTACTTTATTAATTATGCAAGAATATATTAAAAAAGTATTATTTAATTAGTGTCATCTCAACTTTAATAAGTTTAATATTAATACCATTTTACATTGAATTAAAAAATGAAAAAAAAAATAATGTTAATATTTGTATATCTAAAATCCACTTAATTAAAATTTCAATAAAAATAATTCTTAAAAATACACTTTTGATAAAGTGATAAAAAGAAGAATTTTTATAATATAATTAATACTAACTTTTCTGACGCCTTTATAATAATTTTTATAAAATCTTGAAATCAGCCCCTCCCCTTCCAAATTTAGAGGGTATCACAAGAATAGAGCCAAAATTAATTAATGTAATTGGCTAACTAAAAGTAAAATTCTGAAAATATTAATAAAGTATTCAATTATAAGGAATTCATAGCCAAATGGGGCAAGGGAAGTCAAGCAAATAAAAGTGAGTATAAAACTGATTATAAAATTTAGCAGTCATAGACATGGAATAAATAAGTTAATTAAAAGTATATAAACACAGCTACAATCATCAAATAATCTGATGATACAAGAGTCAAAAAAGATTTTTTAAATAAAATATAATTAAAAGTACAAAAATTCATTAATTTTTTTACATTTTCTGTTAGCTTATTGGTAATTACTGCCAAGAATAATTTTTATTCAAAATATCAGTTTTATATCAGAATATAGCACAATATTCAGCACACTTAATAATAATTTTAACTGCTTTTATATAAAAAAATTAATCAAAAGCATCTGGTTTTATATATTTAACTGTTAAAATAAAACTATAGACAATAAATATATACTTAAATCTACAGAAAAAAAAGCGAAAATTTTAAAAGTAAGACAATGCGAAAAAGAAAAATATTAATGGATATAACACTAATACTGGGCAAAAGTTTAAAGACAAAAACCTAACTAATTGTTTTAAAACAAGATTGCTAATAGTATAATAAGAAAAATCACATAAATTTAAATGTGTTCAACTGGTATTCACAGGCCACAACATATATGATATGATATGCGATAACAAAAATAACATACTTCAAGGAAGAAGTTTGCTAGATCCATGGTAGTGGGATGCTGATCTCCATGTCTTATTGCTTCTGTGATCAGCTAAATAAAAACAATAAAGGTAATATTTTATCAAAAAAATAAAAAGAATAAGAAGCAAAATTTATATAAATGGTTGGTTTTATATTTCCCATAATCATTTATTAATCAGTATCAATTATTTTGAAAAAATGAAGTGTCAGTTTTCTTGCCATTTCTTTAAATAATGCTATTGCTTTACATGGTTTCATAATTAGTTCATAACATTTAAGGTAATTTCTTCTAAAATATATTTAAAGTTCTAGAAATAAAATTATATATGTATATGTATTCAACTCAGGTATTTACTTTGCATGATAATTAAAGAAAATAATGATTAAACATGAGCCTGCTTTAAAAATAAATAACTTATAATAGCTCTGAAAGTACTATAATTGACAAAGATATTTTGAAAGACGGCTATGAACAACTCAGTATTGTTTCTTGGAAATTTTTATTAATTTTTAATTAACCATAATACAAAACATTTTTATGCCCTGATATCAGTATATTACCACATATATATATTTATTTATATGTAAGCATAATATTTTGAAAGAGGAAGGCAGTTTCAAAGACCAAAAGACACTGAAATTTTAACTTTGTTTTATTCTCTTACTCGAAAGTACAAGAAGAATAGACAAAACACAATCTTGTATTCTAAGTTCACAGCAAGATACAAAAAAAAAAAAGAAAAGAAAAGAAAAGAAAAAAGAAGAGAGATAAATTAATTATACTTGGTCTTATATATCATGAGACTTTGATAGAGAAAATATTTTTTCTCAGTGCTTATATGCAATGAGATTTCAATAGGGCTTTCTAGCATATTGATTCTGATAAAGCGAAGACTTTATCTTTTAAAAGAAAGTACTTGGTTAAACAGCTCTTATCCCCTCACTTGAAATGTGGGAACTCGTCGACATTTAGCTGATTGGGCAATTTTAAAAAGCTTTAATTGAATTAATTAAGTAGAAAAAATAGAATGGGATCATGAAATAAGAGAGCATTTTAGAATGAAATTAATATGGGCTAAATCAAGACAAAACTTTGGTAATTAAGTAGAACTAAAGTTATAATTTAATTTAAATTTTAATATGACTTTTTTTCTACATAAAGAATACATTTAAAAAAATAAACCTATAAATGTAATTTCTGAAAAATAAATGAATAATATCAAATAAAATAATTTTTTTAAGCTGGAAAAGAAAAAAACAAAAGCAGATGGACTGCCAAGATTATTGGAATCTGCTTCAATTTCGGACATTTCATAGTTATTCTTGAATTACAACCTTTGCTATAAAAATGAAAATTAGAATAAAAACATCGGTTTCATTAGCATCGAAAGATTACGATAAATGAGAGGCGTTACGTAAGTCGCATTAATGATAATTGCAGTATAATGAATTTTATTCCTAGGAAATGTTTTACAAGTTATAAAAAATTAAAATTTTAAAAAATAATAAAATACCCTTTCGGCATATCCACGGACTTCATCACAACGAGGCAAGAACACTTCAATTCTCTCATATTTGAATAATGCATCCAAAGTTTTTTTTATTTTATTTATCCTACCTTCAGGTCCTAAAGGTTGTTTTAGATTTCTGTGACGCGGTCTAACATTATATTTTATTCTAGGTATTAATTTTGCAATCTGGGATGCCTCGGGTGGGAAAACCATGTTTCTAAATGTATAAATTATGTGATTGCTTAGTAAATGTTTTTGTTTACAACTTGAACATGGTTTGTAAGAAATAGTAGAAGTTTTTTCTTCTTTCTCATCATTCCAGTTTTCCTAAAGGGCTCATTGAATAAACATTTTACATAATTTCGGTACAATATTTAGAATATGGAGTAAAAAAACGAAAATAAGAATGTTTTCATCACAAAAACGCTTCAGAATAAATTTTGAATTGATTTCTTTTCCTTTTCACTTCTTTCTCTTTGTTAGTATTTAACGTCAAATTCGCATGAGCTTTCTCAATAACATCATTTTCTCCAAGGTACGCGGTACGCCAAGAGGAAGAGAATCATTTTTTAGCAATTATTTGACGACAGATTTTAGGATCTAACATCTTCCTACCTATTTTTTCATAGCAGTATTTTTTGCCAAAAAAAAAAAAACAGTAAATTTCAAGTTTTTAGCCTTACCTTTGTTTAAAACAAACAAATATATTAGTTTATTTCAAACAAAAATATTTTAATACAAATTTACGAGCTCCATAATTTAATTACTATTGCTCTTTTTTAGATAATTGAACTTCCTTTTTTTCATTTCGTCAGTAATTGTATGCCATCAATTTTTAATTAATCTTTTAAAGAATCTAATTGATACAATCAATTTTTAAAAAATTAAAAAGATTTAAAATTTTGTGTATAAACAATAGAATTGTTTGAAAAGGTTTTCAATTTAGTGGCGAAATGCATGGTAATAGGCACCAGGGGCATAATATAATTTTTCGCCTCAATTCATTATCATTGGTATACCAATCATTGGGGCTTGGGCATGCCAATATTCTTTCGCTTCTTCATAATATATTTATTTATTTAAAGATGATGCAAGCGCACTGATGTTTTATCGAAATAGCGCCATGGAGCTTCTACATCATTTTTGTTAAGTATTTATGTAACATTCAGTAAATTCAAATCAATTGCCGCATTATTTTATTTGAATTATATGATATTATGATATACACCTTAAACAGTGATAGAGTGTTTTTCCACCCTGCCAAGAGCGGATAACATAATGTTTTTACATTTCACTATTAATATATTAGCATGGTATTTCACTATACTGCAAGTACAGACAAATATCTTAAAACCATTGTAGATTTCGAATAAAAATTAATATACTTAAATTATTTAACTATTAATTAATTTTCAGAGTTATTTGATAGTTAAATAGTTTATACATGAAAAAAATTATTATAATTATTTAAAATTTGTTTTAACTCGAATTTCAAATAAATAATTTGCTTCGAGTTCATTATTGTAAATTAATCAAACTACAAAATAGCTAAAAAATTATGATGGATGTAAAAAAATTATGAAGTTATAAACATAAAAAATCAAAACTATGTACTTTTTTGCTATATTTGATTACATTAAAATGTTATTTTAAGCTAGTTGAGATCACGGTTTGATTCAAAAAAATTTTTCATTTAACTCTTCATTTTTGTGGAATGGCTTCCCAACATTTCCATATCACTCCATTGTAAATAAGAGTGACCCATGACATCATCCTAATAAGTACAAACTTTCCATACTCCAGAGATAATCATACAAATAGATATTTGAACCCCTGAAATTGTAGGCCACTTTCAAGGGAGTTAGTTTCAATATTTTGCGTAAGAAAAGAATTTGATATAAAAGTAATTTTAAACAAAAATATTGTTACAAGCGGGCGAACGCAGTGAAAATGCACCGAAGGAGAAGGCGTTGGTGACCCCTGTCAAAGAGCTTGGAGCCATCTGGGTTGGTTTGGCGAAAGAAATAGTCTGGTCGCCACTGGGTCCTTCATGAAGCGGTGCGTTGCTTCACGTGCTTTTGGGAGTGTGCTCAGTCGGCTATATGAGGGACGGGTTGCCGTAACCTGGCGGTTAGTTAGTTGAGAGTTTCCTCTCGTAAGAGAAGCCCCTCGCTGGACTAGCAGATTACTTTTCTCGCTTGTTATTAGAGAGCTGTGTGTTTCGTTTGCTGTTAACGTTGTATTATTGAGCTCACTGCGATTTACTGTTTACTGTACTATACAATAGCTGTTTTGCAGTCTTTTTTTATTGTACGTAAGGCTTATGTTTACGCTGTAAGTGACTGTTGACTGCTGGATTGTTTTTATCTGAAGTTTTACTTTATCAAGTCATCCAGTAAATACTTGTAAATAGCTGTAAATAAATTTGTTTGTGCTGTCCTCAAATAAAGTTCATTCAATCCGAAACCGCTACGCTAAAAAAGTAACAATAATTATTCAACACTTTTAACACAATCTTTAAAAAAAATCGTTTAAGTTTGTTGAGTTAGAAGGCAGACAACTCTCTCTCTAAAATCAATTAAAATAGCTAAATTTCAAAATATTAATTAAAAAAATCAAGTATTTGATTAATGTGCTGAATTTTGATCGAGTTTGAGAACATTTGATTGGCCGTACATGAAATAGGGAATACATAAATAAATTGTTCCGGAAACTTATGTCGCTTTGAAGTTTGTGATGGTCAGGGTCAATTGCCTACTTTAGTTATAGAATTCCGATCCTAATGAATCTTTAAAGTTAATTGTTTAAAGTACCCTTTATATAAAACTAATTTCTAAAGAAAATAGTCAATTATTATATTTAGATTTTTCAGTAGGGTTTCCTGGCACAGAGGTAGCGTGCCTTCCTCGTGTTCTGTGCATTCCAGTTCGGGCATGGTTGCTCTTTTGTGTTTTATCTGTAAGGTAGATGAACGTACCCCCACCTGTGGAAGCAAATGAGATGTGTAGCGAAATCGTACTCTCGGCCCTGGTTGGCGCTACTTCAAAACAAGAGACGCTAGTTAGGCTTAAATCGTTGACAACCTCAGCAAGCTTGTAAATGGCAAGTGCCATAATAACAATAGATTTCTAAAGGTATGAAGAAATGCATTCCGTGATAGAAAAATAAAAATGAATAACAGATACCTCAGTTTGCTCAGCAGAATCAGAAATAATAAACATTGGAATCGGAAGTAATTATGGTTTTGCATTTTAGATACAGGCGAAGTTTTATTAGCAATTAAATACATTCATTTAAAATCTTGAATTTCTTCAGTTACTAACTCCTCTTTCAAGAGAGTTAAAATTGTCTAAAATTGATCTGTATTCTTGCTTTTTTCCATTTCTACTATTAGCTCACAATCTCTCTCTCTCTATATATATATATCTTGCTCAAATTTTCAATCGTTAATAGAAAAATTTGTTACTCCTCCAATCATGTTCAAGTACATTTCTTAAAACTTGTAGGGAATGACACTTGATGTCAATACAGTTTTTCACATATTAATTCATTAATGAAATTTGATTTATTTTTAAAACTTTGAATAGAGTTTTAGCAGTTTGTAAGGAAAATCGAAATCAACAGGCAATTACACAATCGATACAATTAAAAGATTTCAATATCTTTTACGTGAAGGTGAAGAATGTGGTTTCAATTCTTGGAGGAAAAAATTTTGATGAATTATTTATATTAATTGCTATTATTTGATTAAAAGTTACTAAATTAAAATTTTCTTTTTGTTGTTACATATGGCACTTTCCATGGACAAGCCTTCCGCTGATACAGCAGTTGATTTAAGCCGAAAGGAGCATCTCTTGTTTTTTGAAGTAGCGCTAGCAAGGGCCAAGAGTACGACTTAGCTACACACTCGCCACGTTTGCATGCACAGACCCTTTTTACGGGGGGGAGTACAATAACACATCTCAAAGATAGTACACAGAAGAACGACCATGTCCAAACCGGGACTCCCAGAACACGAGGAAGACGCTCTACCTCTGCGCCAATTTTTTTTGTTCACCTAACTAGGAATTAATTTTAAATTTTTTATTTGACTTGTTTATCTTCTAAATGGCAAGATAAAGATATTTTAATCGCCAAAATATCTGAAATCAAGATTTTGATGATTTTGATTTGATATAAATCATTCTAGAAAATTAAGAATTCAGTACATAAATAATAGATTTTGGTAAAAATTTACTGTACGGTCACTCTTGGCGAATTTTTCAAAATCCCGCCAAAAGTCGCCATTCTGGCGACTTCGAAGCGAGAACCAATGAAAACAGAGCATAGAAAATGGCGGCAAAGTTTCGGAGAGGAATAACGAACAAGAAACATACCTCTCTTCTGATTGGCTGCTCCTACTTCCCGTCCCCCCTCCACCATTTTGCGCCGTTCGCGCTACTTCGTCTTCGCCGATGTTGTGGCCGTTGCGTCTGTTACTTCTGGATCTTTTTCCATCGGTGCATAAACTCTTAGAATTGAGTCCACAAAAGCCAAAAACGGGTTGCACACGTGACCCGCTCTCATACAAAAACCAAACGTCTCTTTCCTTTCATGCAATCCATACAAATACCTTAAATTAACATGCTCATCATACCAGATAACATCATTCTCTACAAACATTCTCGCACTTACCTCAGACATTCCCCATGCAGCTATCACAATAAAATCCAAAGAACGAGGGAGCTAAAACAAAATCAACCTAACCATATATCACGGAAATTCAAAATGGGGAAATTAAATTTTTCAGCAGGTTGCCAAAAAAAATTATTTATCGCCAACTTTTGAAAAATTCGCCAAGGGTGACCGGTAAGTAAATCTGATCCTAGATTTTATGCGCAGAACTGGTCTGAAGAGGGGGACGAACAATATTACCACAAAAGAAACCACACCGTTTACAGATATTACAAAAAGAAAATGCATTTTCTTATAAAATAAAATCCGGATATTTAAGCATTTTAATATTTCTTCTGTCCACAAGTAATTCGGATATGCATACTTAAATGCAGTCCATCCATCTAAAGCAAGTTTGGATGCTTATAGACACGGAAATTATACTCTGTTATTTTGTTCGGAAAATTATATTGATATTGCTTATTATCAAGCACGAAAATGATAAATTAATCTTTTTGAGATCTATTATTATATTAGCTCTTACCCGCGACTTTGTACGCATGGAAATCTTGATGTGTATATGCGAGAAGTGACAGTCTAAATTGTTATCGAAACCGTATGCATGCGTAAATTTTCAACGTCAATTGGAGCAATGGAGAGACGTGAATTATATGTGCCAGCTGGGGTAACGCAATGCAGATTAGAACATTTTTGTTTTATTTTCATTCAAGTGGACTTCTGAAGGAATCAAAAGATCTATTAATTAACAATGTTTAATTTTAAATTCATCATACACAACAAAAATAAACGGAATCGTTTGAAATAACCGTTACATCTAACATCATTAGCGTGGGGGGGGATGTTATTTTACTAAAACCATAAGGGTACTTTTCCGTTTGTCGGGCGCAAACGAACAATCGTCAAAGAAATTTGAGAAAATTTGACGGAATTCTAATTTATTTGCTATCGGAAACATACCACTATAAGCATATACAAAAAATATATAGCTAACATAAATACAATTTAATTACAAAAACACACAGTGGAACAGTTTTAATATATAGTCATTTTTGCCCTCAAAAATAGTTTGCCACCAAATTTTAGTGAAATGGCATTTCCAATCACAAGGTTTCGATGCCCGTTGCAGCAAATTAACGGAAAATAGGAAAAAATATCAATAAATGCAGTAATGCGGAATGCACTAAAAATTTAATCGAAAATGATGAAAATAGGCAATAGAAATAAGTACAGCAGGAAAAAAAATCGAGAAATGAATAGGAAATAACTAATTATATTAACGCAAGAACAGCATAAGAAATAAATTTAATAAACATTCCTTTAGAATAATGAGATAATATTAAAAGAGCACCGGAAATAGAAATATAAAAACAAACGATTCAAAAAGCTCAGGCAGATGTTTTCAAATTTTTTTATTTTTGGGCGGAAAATTTAGTTTTTAATTAATAAAAAACTAACCACTCAATTAACCGGAATAAAAACTAGCCAATGTTCTTCTGTAGACTATAATCTATCTATGTGCTAAATCTCATTGAATTTCCTTCAGTCGTTTTGGCGTGATTGAACCCCATCATCCATCCAAACTTTCACATTTATAATAGTAGTATAGATGACAGATCAGTAATACGATTTACCTCAACTCATTTTATCTCAGCGCTGATATAGTCGGTTTGGTAAGGCGTTGGAATCGCATTCCTTGCACAGCGAATTCGAACCCACCAGCCGAAGACTCTGCGTGTGTGTGTATGGTGACTGGCAAACGTTAAATCTGTCGTGGTCACAAAGCCTTCCCTTTCTAGGGTAATAGCACTGGGGGTACTGGGTCAGAGGTGATCGTTGTCTGTTCCAGATCTAAATTACGATCTGTGGATGAATGGATGAAAGGCATGAGTGAAGTCCGCCCCGTGAAGAGGGTTTGTGATATGGTTGAGCTAGACGTCATACTTTTCTCTGGTGCTCAGGTTCCATGCCCTCAGAAGCTACTACATTCTTCCATCCGTTGTAAAGTGGAACACGAGAACAACAACTCTTTTTATTTGCCAGTTTTAAATAAGTCAAATCAGGAAAACATGAAAATACCATAAACGAACTTATTTGGAAACTTAAAAAAACATTGAAGGAAAAACCAAACATTGTTATGTTTTTCAAAAAATTCACACAGTGCATTGTAATTATTATATTTATTAGGTAAATTTTTATCTCTTGCCTTATTAATGTGTGATTGAAAAAATACCTTCATAAAAATAATATTATTTTTTATATCATGTATTTCTTAGTAATCCAAAACTATATAGCACAATAAATTCCAATTTTGTTGCATGGAATTATGTTGCAAGATCAATTCATGACTATTTACGTAAGTGCTTACATTTCTCATGAACAACGGTGCTAAATATTCAAGTGAATTATTGTATTCATTTGTAGAATTTACTTTTGACATTGAATTATTCTAAGACGAATAAATAAACATTTAAAAGACTTATTAAATAATTCATTTCAGGAAGATAATGAAAAAAAATGACTTCATTCATGATTAATAACAAATCATAGCTCTATAACGTATATATATATATAAAGATAAAAAAATATTCGTTTCTATTAAGAAGCTTTCGGAACAAAACATTCGTAAATCTTTTTATACTTTTAAAATTACTGATTAGTCATTTAGAAATTTACATCTAATGTATCTTGAATATTGGGAAGAAGAAACAATATCCTTTTTATTTTTTCTGTATGCGAATTTATAATAAACATCTCAGAACAGAAAATATATTTTGAAGATCAAGTGTATTCTTTTGGTCAATAACTGATTATTAATGAAAATTTTACTCCTAATATATATTGTTTTAAAATTTATAAAAAATAAAAATATTATCAAAACAGCATCGGATTAAAAATTATATTTAGTTCAGTTTCAGTTAAGTAATCACGTGTTTATTTAAAGAAGAAAAGCCCTCTCTCTCTCTTACTCAACATTTATAAACAAAAATCCTTCAAAAAAATGTAAGAATAAATTAACCTTTGATAAAATATCATTTGATGCCTAAGTAACAGCATTGCAAATTTTTAAAATGTACATCGAATGAAAACTAACGTTCATGTCACTCAAAAAATAACGTTCTGCATTCTAACAAACAGTAAAAACCCATATGTTTGTAATTTTACAAACATATGGTTCCAAACAGTAACTTAGGCAGACAGTAGAATAAAAATGTACTACCGCGATATACTTACAGATTTGCGGTGAGCGATTGCATTACTTTTATTTCGCTATTTACTCAACTCGTATATTCTTGGCCTATTCGTTTGCAGAAAGCTACTCGAAACATTTGATGAGATAAAATATTGAAGTTGTCTTATATTACAGGAAAAAACTGAAGCAATGCGTTGCATTTCTAATGTGTATGTATGCGTATGCGTTGAGCAAACGATATTTTCGTTTCATTTCTCAGACGATTTTTTTCTCCAAAACGAAACGTTCGGAAGAAATATCCTTTTCTGGTTATTTAACTAAAGTAAAAAAAAATTGTATTCTGATAAAAAGAAAAAAATAAAGCCATATGTTGTCGTATTCTCGTTTTTATAAAATGCATAGATATTTTTTGAAAGGATTAATTAGTAATATTCTATAGCCATTTATATTTCATGCAAAATTCATCAATATAAAAACAGCTTGTTAAATCATAATTAAGAATGTAGTTTCATCTTTCTAATATAAATGAAATTTGCAGGAAAAAAAACATGTAAGAGGATTGGTTTTATAAATCATAGTATTTCTCTCTGTCATTTTTTTCCCAAAAGATATATGACTTCCGATAATTAACATTTCTTTTTTTAAAAAATAACTTTGCAATGAAATGGAGAAATGGTTGTTCAATTTGTATGATAATTTTTACGAGATTACTTCTATACGATCATTCGGTGTTTTAAAGATGAATATCAAAATTATTTATATGAATTTAAACTCAGAACGAAATTTCAAAACATGAATTAAATTTTACTTTCCTAATTTTACGAATTTCTTTTGATAAAAAAATATAGCAAGCGATATTTTCGTTGACATAAATTCGAAAGCAATTTTAATTAAGGGTGCTTGCGATTCACTGCAAATAGTTAAGAGTGAATTTAATCAAATGCTTTAATTAAATAAATCGGATTCCTTTTTCAGAATGTTAGAGCAAAATAAATGAAATGTTTACAACTTTCTCTCGGGAACTGATGGATCAAATACAAATTTTATAAGCATTAATTACAAAATCTGAGAAATAAATATTATTGCTTTTAATTTAATTTTATGAGATTTTTTTTATCATTTTTTATTTTTAAGCAAATAATTTTTAATTTGACTTTCTATTAGTTATATATCGTAAATAAAGAAAATATTACGTATAGGTTAATGAAGTGATGAAAGCTTTTTGAATTCTTTTCATTCTATTTCAAGTTATGAATTATAGATTGTTGAAATTCATAGATCTGATCGATTAATGGAACTTGATTTTTGAAATTACTCTGAACAAATTATCTTGCGCCAGAGAGCATTGAAAAACTTTCAACTACGCAACAGCCTAGAATCATTATGCTGATGAAAGGCTAGATTGTATTAAATTTATCAATACAAGCTTCTTATTTTAATAAATTTGTTAAAATGTAAAATTAATGAATTATAAATATTAAAATAGTACTAACGCTATGACAAAGCATAATTTCTCAAATTTTAAGCGTTTCTAACTTTTTCGTTATGTTCACTTAGTAATTTACAAAAAACAAAGTCTACTTAAATAATAGCGAACACAAATTTGAAAGCTGCATTGCCATTCAGAATAAAAATATTAAGAAATAAAAATCATACAATTTTATAAAATTACTAAAAAACTATATAAAAAACTTAACCTTAATTAAATCATGAGCATACTGATTACATTTAAAATGTGCTGAAATTTGAAATAAATCAAACCACTTGGATGGGATAGCCAGGTTGGTAGAGCGTTGGATTCACATCCCTTGGGCTGCAAGTTCGAACAAGTCACCCGAAGACTCTCTCTGTGTGTGGTGGAAGTTACATATGTCGTGGTCACAAATCCTCCATGTCGAGAGTAATACCACTGGGGGTACTGGGTTAGAGGTGGTCGTTCTTTGTTCCAGATCTAAATTACGATCTGTGGATGAATGAATGAAAAGTCAGACTTCTGCCTTGGGTGCTCAGAGGTCCATGCCCTCAGAAGGTTCTGAAGCTCTCCTTCCGTTGAAAAGTGGCACACGAAAACAACAACAACAACTTTATTAAACATGATGATTTAAAACAC
The DNA here is from genome assembly GCA_026289955.1 of Argiope argentata. Taxonomy (NCBI): domain Eukaryota; kingdom Metazoa; phylum Arthropoda; class Arachnida; order Araneae; family Araneidae; genus Argiope; species Argiope argentata. The sequence continues at coordinate 4,192,442 of JAOUZG010052315.1, read as the reverse complement.
TGATAATTTCTCATACCTTTCATAAAAGCTTTTGTGTTATATATGGCTTCTTAAAATTCAAAATTATTCCTTACTCAATGGTACGACAGCCCCTGGTAGGCCCTGGCCTTCTTAAGAATTTTCTTCTTGCCTCTCTTTTCTTGGCCTTAAATCTTTTAGTTAATCACTCTTATAGTGGCGAAGTCACCATTCAGCCAATCAGCCCATTTGAGGTTGGGTTCACCCCTAGTTCTTGTTCCAGTGGGCTCGGCTAGGAATATTTTTTGTGTTGTATGCACCCTGTTACTTGTAATAGTGTGGCCAGCCCATTTAATACTTCGGATTTTTATATATTTCACGACATCGGGTTCCTTGCAGGCACGGTAAAGTGCCAAACGCCATCACTTTACCATATATTAAGGCATATATTAAGAGCTATTCCAAAAATAGCTCTTAATATATGCCGTTCCAAAAATAGCTCTTTAGTCTTCCAAAAATAGCTCTTAATATATGCAGTTCAAAGATACCAAAGGCATTTTCATCTTTTTGTGCAATTGTCTAAGTTTCTGAAGAGTATATGAGTAAATGTATAGGCATTTAGGAATTTATAACCATGTTTTTCTCTTAATTAAATTTGATTTTAAATATTCCCTTTAATCCTTGAAAGCATCTGTTGGCAGCTTTAATTCTCCTCTGCACTGCAGGTGCGATAAAGTTATCAATGTTCATCTCAGAGCCCAGATATGAAAAGTTGTCGACTTTCTCAAATTTATAATTACCTATTTGCGGGTGAGCAGCAGAGTCTGTTACCCTTGTGCATTGCAAGCATTTAAGGTTTTTTTTTTGTATAGTACGTGCATTTTGTCTGCCTTTTTTTCCAGAATATTATGAAGCACCTTTTTTTTTCCTAATAATTGACGATTCTGATAAATTCCATTATAATTTGATTAATATAATTGCATAATATTTTCAATGTTTTTTACCTTAATTATATATATATATCTATATT